>JANHAO010013948.1:0-15587 GCA_026873985.1 Saraca asoca | reverse complement strand
ACTCTCTCTCATCCTCTATCTTACTTTCTCTCTCATCCCCTTTCTCATACACTCTCTCTCATCCTTCCTCACTCTCTTATCCTCTTTCACTCTTTCTCTCTCATCCCCTTTCTCACTTTCTCTCCTATCCTCTCTATTTTTTAACTTAAAATAGATAGGGATATTCTGGACAAAAATACCAAGATTCCCAAGAAAATTATATTAGAACTAAAAGTGGGAATGTCTAACATTCTCAAAAATATTTAAAGTAAACCAAAAGCATTTTTAACATTTCCAAGAAACATGATTCCCAGGAATGAAAAAAAAAATCAATGCCCCTTACATAGAAACATGATGTACGAAATACACATAAAGGAAACAAAGACCACTGGTTCAGATTGCTAGCAGCAACAGCAAGCTAGGATGATTTCAGGACACGGGACATAAAGTTTTGAACTTGGATACTGTTTTCTGGGCTACCAGCACAAACAACCCAGAAAGAAGAGAAGAAGTAGCATTTACAGAAACAAAGTAACAAGGATATAATAAACATGCGGGCTTACAGCGACATCTTTAGGACAGTGAATGAGAACCGAAAGATAAGGTGCAGCAATTGAATCGTCTACTGCTAAAGCCTCCAAAGAAGAAGAAGAAGATGTGGAAAACTTTGCTGCAATGAAATGGCGTGGCCATTGGCTTCTGGGTTTGTAGGTGGAGACAAAGGGGGCTGAGAAGCAGCTATTGAGCGCAGAAGGAGTGGAACGGATAAGGCGGCGCGAGACGGCAGGTGAGTGACCTCCAAGAGCAAAGGAGAGTTGCCTCAGGAAATGCCACGCTGCCATTTCCTTGGTCTCGGGAAAACTATTCCGAATTACCGAGTATTTATTGATAATAATCCCTTTTTTCTTTTGGGAGAAATACAGACTGTCCCTGAAGTTTGGAAAAATAATAAAAATGATGCATAAACTTCAAAATTTTAAGTATTAGTCCTTGAACTTGAAAAAGTAAAATTATTTGTGTTACTATTAAAATTAAAAAAGAGAGTGCACATACTTCTAAGTTAACTTTTAATCTTTAAACTTTTCACATTATGTAACTATTCCGATTGAAAAAACACAAATTTTATATTAAAATTCATGAAGAAAATTGAAAAGATCAAAGATTTTGATATTTGAAATTACTTTTAAAAATGTCACAAAAATAGAATAAAAATATCATAAAAATACAATATTTTTACTTTCTGAAATTTATCATTAAAAATATGAAATAATATTTATTTATCCTATTAAAATATTATAAAAATATAAGTAAATTAAGAGTTTTGCTTCTTCAAAATAAAATTTCATGTGGAAAACCACATGAATCGATGCACATGGGTTAAACCTTCTTCTAAAGTTCTTGTTGGTCCATATTGCCTTAATGATTGAAGGAACCTCATACAGGTAAATTTGGATTTTTTACCTTAAACCTGAACCAGTGCCGGAAGTGTTAAAATATTGGGATGGCAATTTTTCCATTTTAGCTTTGCCTTCGACCTAGGGCTAGAGAATTGGCCTAATTAATATAATTTTGTCTAAACTAAAACTAATACAAAAAATGATAAAAATGACCTGACAATGACATAATAAGACATAATAAGAAACTAACCTGAAATAATCTGATTCAACAAGTATTTGAAATTAATAAGTGTTAATCCGTTGAATTATTGTATTTGTCTGATTCTGAACTAATGGATTAGTTTATTAATTTGATAATATATAAAAAGTAATATAAAATTAATTGATTAATGCATGTATATATATAAATATTAAAATAATCTTAAATAATTTTTAATATTAAAATTAATAAATTTACATATTTATTATTGTTAACATATATTACAAAATTTTATTAAAATAAATAATTATATTTAATTGTAATAAAATTAAAATTAATAATATAAAATAATTACTATAAATAAAATTATATATTAAGTAAACTAATGCTTTCATTTTTTTACATAATAGATAAATAAATAGAAAAAATGAAATGTTGAAACTGTATGCAAAAAAAAGGTGTTGAAACTTGAAAATTGAAAATCAGTGTGGAAGCATTTCCCCGGGGTTGGCATTGATCTTAGCCATTTATGACATTATGGCTAGCAGTCTGCATGCTTTTTAATCTATTGCACTGTTGGCCATCTTGGGTTTTTTATTTATGTATTAATTAAGCTAGTCGTTGCTTGCAATTTGCAGTTGCACACTACACAAGCCGTTGTGAGTGCATAGTCACAACTGGGTACTTTTTTTTAATTATTTTCATTTATTTATAAATGCTCATTCCAATCAAACTAAATTCACACAAAAACTTTCATCATTCCTTTCTTCAATTTCTTATATTTTCTAAAATTTTTATTACATTTTTATTTCTCTAGGAGTGTCCAACTTAATGAAAAATTAAAGTTGATACATGAAACAAAAAATTATTTAATTCTTCACTCCAAAGGAAAGATATTAGTGAAACTTTTAAACTCTATTTACTTATATTTTTATAATTGTTATTTAATTTTATATACTTCAGTTTTTAATATATTATTATTGTTTAACCAATGATTTCCCCTAAATCAATGATAAAGTTAGTTCTTATTTATTTTCACCTATTTTAACTAATATGTTAAATTTTGATATTTTGAAATAGTGAAAAGCACAAAATACACAATATATTATACTTTTTCTTATGAGTTGTGATATACAAACCCTTCCAATGTCTTCATTGGCATAAGAAATTACATTTTTTTCTTAACATATGAATTTTGGATAACAAGTTTCTGTTAATAAACTAAGAGAACTTAAAGATAGTTATTTATTTAAATATTCGTATGATACAGAAGATAGACAATAAAATAATTTGAGAGAAAATGGATCATTATTCAGTGAAGAAAGTGAAAATTAAAAATAATGATATATTTGTATATTATAAAGTTAGTTAGCAAAATATTTACACTCACTTTATTTGCAAATAGTGAAATCTTTATGGATTAAGTCCTATAATTTTTACCTTTATACTTGGGGGTTTTCGTGTAAAAAATGGATATGTTTTAATTTATTTTCTTGCTATTTTAATATTGTTCATATTTAAAATTAATACTAATAATAAAAAATTATAATTTCATCAAAGTTGTACTAAATTTTTTTTTAAAAAAAATAATATTTTATATCAAAGTTACGATTTATAAGTTAAAAGAATATATTCAAAAAAAATATTAAAAAAATGTTCAAATATTCCCAAGGGATGACTTCTTTATGACTTGTCCTTTTTAGTTCTTATTTCTTCGTTATAATTCCTTTTAAACTAAAAAATAAATAATCATATTATTATTATTATTATTATTGTTATTGTTGTTATTATTATTACTATTGTTTTTAATTAATTAGTATTATAAAATTAATATTTAAAATACAATGAGTTGTAAAATCTGATTTAGACCATCTGATAAATGTCAACTTGAGATTGGTATTAGGATTGATATTAAAACAATCTGATTTAATCCTGATCCAGTGAAAATATGGCCTAACCTACGACTTGCCTAATCCAGGACTTTTGCCTGTTGGACTAATTTGATAAGGTTTGGTTAGTTCATTTTAACATATCTATCTATGTTTGATAATAAATAATAACTTTCATCTTGTAATATAATTAAATGGAAAGAAAAAAGAAAATTGTGGTCACGGGAGACATACATGTGCCACCTTCATTATTTTTTATAATAATATAAATTGTTTTACTTTTTTTAAGTTATGTAAAATTTTGAAATCTATATATTATTTTTGTCACTGGTACAAATTTCAAAAACTATTCCATATTTTCCCATCCTTCTTATTATAACTAGATTTTTATTTGTGCTTTTTAATGTTATTCTAACAATTTAGAGAAAATCACTTTTTTATTCATAATTCATGATTAAATTTAAGCAAATTATATATGAGTAAATTATAATTTATCTTTTATGTTAATTTTTTTTAACTTCAAAGTTAGGACATATTATTGATCTCTTTGAATTAAGAATTTATATTAATATTTACATATTATTTAATAACTTGAGGTCATCTTATAGGAAAATTCAAACTTAAGATTCAAGTAGTTAAAGATAACGGATCTTTCTGGTTAAACCAGCCAAGAAATACCTTACATATCAACTTGAATACATTGTTACTCCTAAATAAAAAGCAAACTCATGTTAATCTTCTCAAAATAGTTCTTCAATGAGCTCGTGGTACTCGTTTTGGCATTTTGAGAAAAATACATTTGCAGAGAGGCACATTATAGTTAAATGACTAGGAATAATGTTAGTCAGATAAATTTTAGTCACAGTAAATTACAATTACACACTTAGTGTTTCTCAAGATGAAATTAAGGAAGCAAATTGTATTCCTTTCTTGTAACATATAAATAAGCTTTTTGAAAAAAAAAATATATATATATATATATATAAAAATTCTATTATCCTAATTTATCTTTATTCTTTAATCAAAAACTAGGGATTATTTTAAGAATATGGTACATGATTTGATTTGTTAAATTATACAATATAAGCTCGTGTATACATTGAATTTTTCTGAGGACAAAGGTAAACGAAGCATATAAAAAACAAAATTAATTTTTTTGTATAACTTTGATAAAATAATATATAGATTATAAAAATAATTATAATAATTCTTGAATAATAGTTGATTCATATAATTTTATTTATTCTCTGTATTGTTCAAAATAAAGGAATAAACTTATATAAATGAAATATTATTTAAATATTATTATAATAATTTTTATAATTTAAAATATTTTATCAATTTCTTAATTTTTATAATTTCAAAAACAAAATTATTAATTTTCTCCATATATAAAATAATAGAATAACTCTGGTGGCATTATGACGTTGACAATTTGACAGTTACAAGTGGAGAGTACAAAAATTCTTAGCCAAAATGAAGAAAGGGGGCATTTTGCTGTCGTTTTGGGGAATTGAGACGGTAGAGAAGATGGTGTTCTCGTCTAATCCCTTGGCGCTAAGCGTTCCCGAACCCGCCTTTGAAGCCTGGCTTCGGGACTCCGGCTACCTCGAAATTCTCGACCACCGCACCTCCACCGCCGCCTCCACCACAGCTACCGATTCTGGAGCATCCGCAACACCAGCCACCGGTTTCTTTGTCTCCTTCTTTTCCCACCTCGTGACCTTCTTCTCGCTTTTCACGCTAAACCCCTTTTCTAAGCTCACAACTGAGGACTGGGCCGGCGACACACCTTCGTGGTCCCATTCCTTTATTGGATTTTGCGATTCCTACTCATTCCCTTCGTCGCCATCTCAAGCTCGATTAAGGGTCCATGAGAATGTCAAGCGTTATGCTCGCAATTATGCGTATTTGTTTATCCTATTCTTCGCCTGCACTTTGTACGGCTTCTGTCTCTTAATGCTCTCTGAGTTGAGTTTGTTTGTGAATTGTGATTGCTCAAAGTTGCTTTCATTGGTGTTCATGGGAAATGATTGGACTTGAACAATTCAATTAAAAAGATGCTCCTTTTTTTTTTATATACATAACTTGTGTGCTTTTCTTCATATTAAGAGTTCCTTTTATGTCGTTTTTCATCTATCTGCTAATTTTAGCAGCTATTATTGCAAGTTGCAACTAGTTATGCTTCAAATACTGTCTGTTTGTGTGGATAATATATTCTTAAATTCCAATGGATGATGATCTTATTTTTCTTTATCTAGTGCAGTGTTGCATTTTGGTACTTTCAATTTGTTTGGGGGAAGGGTAGAACAAGTGTATTATTCTGCTAGTTCTTATTTAGTAAGTCTGTGTGTTTGAATTGATGGCCTGCAGGTATAAGATGCCAATTGCTCTTGTTGGTTTGATATCATGTTTGGCATTGTGGGATTTCTTCAAGTTTTCAAGTGACAAATGGGGATTATATCAGTATCCTGTGATTCGGCAGTGTTCTGTTCGTGTCGCCCAATGTGGTGAGTTGAGTTAGATTTCTTATTGGAGTATCATATTTTATGTTTATGTTTTGCTTTCTATTGATAGGGTGGAGATTAGTTTCCATATGGCCTATAAAGTTTATTCATTAAAGTTCGCTTAACTATAGACTGCAAACAGTTGAGTATAATTAGGTAAATCTCTCTGCAGGGGGAGTTTTATTGAAAAAAATGCTTAAGCCTTCTAATTTCTCACTATCATTTTTTTTTATTCAAATGCTTTTATGATATGTGGAGCAAATTGGTTATGGATGCTGGAAAATCTGTCTGATTCCATCTTCACAAGTGTAATTGGAACTGATCTAATTTCTCACTATCTTTTTTTTTTATTCAAATGCTTGTATGATATGTGGAGCAAATTGGTTATGGATGCTGGAAAATCTGTCTGATTCCATCTTCACAAGTGTAATTGGAACTGATCCTTGTTGCAGCAACTGCTGTTATTCTGTTATTCACCAATGTTCAGATGGCTCTATTTTGTGCGTTAAGTATCAGTTATGCAGGTGAGTCTTTAATATACCTGTAGTTTGAATGCTATCCAATTGCTACCTTAAATAGTTCATTTTAAGCTCAAAATGCATCTGCAGGGATGATAATGCATGCTGCATTCCGAAAGTTGGCCCCTGCAAAGCAACCTTCTCGGGGGAGAGGTAGGCAGTAGGTGGAGCCAAATGAAGAAGTTTCTCAGAGCATTTATGTAGCCAAATAATTTGGATGCAGATGTTCAGACAAAGCATTTTATGTTTTTTCATGTTATATTATGTAATGTCTGAATCCTTGATAACTCTATGAAGGAATTTTGTTTAAAGCATTCAGCAAAGAAGGCTAATGTCTTGTGATTTGCTCTCTATTGTATGATCATATAGAGAACCATGTATATAGACACCAAAGCTAAATAATAATAATAATAACAATAGAAGTTCGTAATTGAGAGAATTTGTGAAAGATGCAAATTATGCTTATTCTATTCTTCTGTCAATTTCTCAAAGCTAAGATTTAATGAATCTAAATGGCAAATTTATTTTGCAGGAGAACCTACAATCTATAAGTAAAATCATATCTATTGCTTGTTGAGTTTATGTTTCACTTTTCAGAAGGACAAGTGCTACGTACCTCCCCTTTGTATCATACTAATCCCACTTATATAATATGGATAAAGGCAATTTGATTCAAATTAAATTGCATTACTTGTTTCAGTCCAAACTGTTTCAGTTGCTGTAAATTTACTGATTCAGGAATATAAAAACTGTGATTCACAAGACCAAAGATAATGATTCATTTGTTGTCTCCTTCCAAAATGCAGGGAGGCAACTATCAGTAAATAGGCATCAATGTCGTATGTTACAACTCATGTAGCTGAGCAAACCCCTAATTATACAATGAGGCTGTCACTATTAAATACAAAATGTAAGAAAAGGAATACAATAATAACAACAGATGACGGAAAAACAATTTCTTACAATAACCTATGTACATTTAATCGGAATAAATGCACAAACTGAAAAAACAACACAAAAAAGGTGACTTGTAACTCTGCTCAAGATGGATTTAGATCCCGTGAGACTTGGCCATGCCATCTGCGGAACAAATAACCCCGATCATCCACAAGCATGATTCATACAAAGATAAGATTTTTATCGTGGGTGTGAATTTTTATTTCATGCACTACCGGGTGGTGTAATTGTACGTACGTCAGCCGTGCACAAAATACTACCACGTGACCCGTGTTCTAGTAATCCTTGTTTCATTCATAATTGCAAGAGAATGGGACACGTGGCAGTTATTTCATGCATCTTGCTCAATTTGCAGGCCACCATTAACAAACACAGTAATGAAGGATCTGGTACTTTTAAATACTACGTAAAAAATGAGAATAAAGTTTGACAAGATGGAAAATAATATAAGACACTTTATTTGAACCTTGAAAGAAGAAATCTAGCGAGTGGGCTTAAATTGCTATTTGAATGAAGGTCCTTGTTCTGTTGTTTCTTCCTGTTATCAGCTTCTGCACTCACATTTCGGGTTTCTTCAGAAGCCGACTTGGTATTGGTGAATAACTGGGCAGCATTCTCCTGCAGGTCTTTCAATGAAGATTCCTTTGAGCTGCACATTTTGTGTTAGTGGGAAGGGGTGTTAGAAAGTATGAACTATGAGAAAAAACACTATTGTTTTTGACTGGTCTGTGAAATGAATCTTGGTATAGTGCAAACCTTGACAACTGCTGGAGCAACTTCCTGACAAGAACATCGCCGGATCCAGGATTTTTGCGCTCTATGTTTACAAGTGAATTAATAACTGTTTGCAAGATTGAACCTTCTGGATCATTACCAATGGCCTACAAAATAAACATCAACATGGTAAAAGAAAATTATGATAGGTCATATCCGTTCTGAGTAAAAGTTGGTAAAGCATACAAAAACTAGAAAAAACTAAAGTTACTGCAATGCAGATGATTTTTCTTTTTTTTCTGTTTTTCTGAATGGATCAAATGCTTTTGACAGCATCAGGTAGCTTTATGATACTAGCGATTTTTCAACATTCTCTTAACACGTTACAATCAACATCTCATTTCTAGAACAATTAATGCCTTCCTAAAATATATGCAATACTACTTTGGAAGACAGTCTAAACATATTGTGGAGTTTGCATGCTTTACACAAAAGATCAGCTCAGTACAAGCTGCTCCATTTGCCATCACAGAAGTCTAGAAGAAAAAGCCATGAAACAGTTGCAGCTCTGCTAGACTGCTTGGAAATGGTAAGGGAAAAATCTCTGCATGAATTCACCTCTTTGAATGAAGGAATGAGTAAAACAGATAACGGTGCAGAGGATGAAATTATTTTGACACTTTCTTCGTCATCACTTGCATTATGCGATCTTGAAATTCCCTTTTGTGCATCATTATATTCACGAGATCGTCTGAAATGAAAATTATCATAAACAATTTAAAACTACTGAACTTCCAGCTCCAGAAAACCACTAGCATTGTGGTTATAGATATACCTGGAAGAATCAGAGCTGCTAGTCATTTGGTCTCTGCTTCTCCTTTCCACCAAATCATTGTTAATCTTTCCTGGTGAAAATCTATCTCGAGCATTCCCCCTTTTAAGACCTCCTTGCATAGCAGCCTTTGCCTAATGAGACAAAAGGACAGACAAGCACTGTCAAAGATAAGCAATATTATTTTGAGCAACTAAATTACATCTTGGTAGTTGGCAACATGTTAAGTCTCCTTAACTTCTATTAACAAATAGTTTGTTTTGTTGAAGAAATAAACAAGGAAAAAATATCAGGCAATGGATGGAAGTAAAAAAATTCGATAAAAAGCAAATTGACAACATAAAATGTATACTGTAACTGGGCTAATGGAAAAATAGTAAAATGTAATTTGGCTCTTCCCCAAATAAATTATGTATCATTGAACCAAACCTACATGCAGAAAAGGAAAGGTAGAAAGGAAGAATGCAAAACTCAGGTTTCCCAGCACAAATAAAAACAAGTGGAATTCTCCGCTTAATAACAGATAGTACCTCTGCAAGATTTGTAGCACTATCTTCCAGTGAGGCAACTGAAGTTCTCTCATGAAGTCCCAATCTGGACCTTGGTGTCTGTGGAGAATCAGAGTCATCATGCTGACCACGGACAACGATAGTTCCACTGGTAGAAGTATCTTCAAAAGAAGCATAGCTGCTGCTAGACTACACAGCATAATGGATTTTCATCAAGTGACTGTATAGAACATAAGGAAGAAAAAATCATTTATCTTGTCACAGCAGTTCAGCTAGTATTATACCCGGGTACTCTGGTCACGAAAGAGTGATGATTGTGATCCTTTTGGAGATCGAATAACAACAGTGCCTGACCCATTCCCAGATAATTCATCCTGCAAATTGAACAGTTCAATATAGCAAAGCATATCCAGATTAAAAATAGAAGTTCATTGGATTATTATCTTATTTCAAGATTGACACATTACTTTCATACAAATTTTGAAAGTGTAAACTCTGTGGACTATACTGCAGAGAAATTTAATTGTTATTCATGTGTTTGATAGATC
This sequence comes from Saraca asoca, assembly GCA_026873985.1. Lineage (NCBI taxonomy): Eukaryota > Viridiplantae > Streptophyta > Magnoliopsida > Fabales > Fabaceae > Saraca > Saraca asoca. Next base: position 5,538 of record JANHAO010013948.1, on the reverse strand, counting down.
AATAGCAAGATACAGTAGAGATAAATATTTAATTTCATATGTTTCAACTTGTTATCTAAAACCTCAACAGTTTACAATTCAGGGTTGTTTTAGAAGCTACCAAAAAAAGGCATGAGCATCTTAAAAATATAAGTATGTCTACACCACATACATCATTCAATTGATTAACCCCAACTTTAATTATTAAAAGGAAAGACACACAAAGTGAGAGAGCTAATTACATCTTCAAAGTGATTATCCGGATGCTCATCATGGTAGGAAACTTGAACATCTCTCCGTAAGGAAGTTTCTGATGATTCATTAGCTGCACCTCTGAAGGCAGATGCCCCTTGATAACCACTCTCTGCAGCCTTTCTTTGGTTAACCTGATTATTTGAAACATCTGTTTTCTTATCTCTAAATTGAGGTGGTCGTGAAACATTACGAATGGTTCCAGTACTTTGTGATCCACCAATACTGAAGTCCCACCCAGAATTTCTCATAGTTTTAACCTGACCACTGCCAATTTAAAAAGAGTATCAGAAAAGCAATATACGAAACAAAAAACACTAGCCAACACTATGAACCTACCTGGACCGAACAGTTTCTTCACCTCTTATATCTCTTGGTGCCTTCATAGTATCAGATCCCTCCCCAATCCCTCTTGGACCATTTCTAGGTATCTGCGCATCTTCCTTTATTTGGTACTTCGGGCGCTCCCTATCAAGAAACCCCGTAACATGTATATGTGGAAGTGTTTAGGTAGATAATTCGGACATTACAGCATTTCTTTTCTGATAGAAGATATAGACTTAAGAAGAAGAAATAAAATGAAAGAATATAAAAAAAAAATTACAAATAAAAAAGGTCTTTATCTTACAAATAAAAAGGTAATTCACACCTTATTCTCTCTGAAAGCTTTGGATTCTTCCTAGCATTCCGAATAAAACGGTGTCTAAGCAATTCCTTAGCACTTGGCCTCTGGAATCCAACCATTTAAAGAGGGAAAAAAAAAATTAAAAGAGAGCTAGAGGAATGGATATAGACGGAGAGAGAGAGAGAGAGAGAGATTAACTGTGCACATTCAAATTCTTAGTGTGATCTGGAAAGTTACTAACCATTGAATATTCAAGACCAACTGGGATCCTCTCAACAGTCATAATCAATGGGACAAATCTATCCCTATTATTATCAAATCTAAGATTCAAACTTAACATGTATAAAGCTGAAGCTATTAATTTTGCTTCTTAATTTTACTTCTTTTCCTTGACAAGAGTGGTTCTAAACAAGCATATTTAAGTACATGATGACCTAAAGATAGTTTTCTGTCTGTTCTGATACAATCCATGAATAAAATAATCATTTTGCAGAAGCAATTTATTAGCCTTCATCCAGGTTAGAAACTAAATTAGAACTAAGACCAGATAAGATTGCACTTTACTGCAATACAAGCCCAAGAGTTGGAAAAAAAATGAAAAAAAAAAAGAACAAGTCGAGGGCATAGACACTTGCCTCTGCAGGAACTTTCTTCAAGCACAATGAAACAAATTCTTTCAAGGGACGAGAAAAATGCTCATCTAACTGCACAAAAGAGAACAACATATTAAGTCTCTTAAACTGAGAAAATTAATTTCATCTGAAAATTTAATCAACTCAATATAATGCAAAGGTTGAAAGATCCATGAGTTAAATATTAAATAAACCACCTGCGGAGGATTTTCTCGGGGTATGATAAAAAGCACTCTCATAGGGTGAAGATCAGCAAGAGGAGGTTCCCCCTTTGCCATCTCAATTGCGGTGATCCCCAAAGACCAAATATCTGCCTGCATCAACCAAATAACCAAGTGATGATTCTAAGGGTTTGACAAGATGCATATACACTAAGAAAACACAGGAAAAAGAATAGAAGGACAGAGGGACGCAAAAATAAAACCTATGGAAAAAATTGTAAAATAACCTTCTCATTATATCCATCTGAATTTTGAATAACCTCTGGTGCCATCCAGAAGGGCGTTCCCACAAATGTCTGTTGTTATCAAAGAATTAGCATATCCAGCACAAAATCAAGAGTACTAATTTACCACTCCAGGAGAATTAATTAACTACACAACCCATTAGATGAAATCATGATTGTAAAGATGCAGAAGTAGAATTACAAATAGCAAAACAGCTTTTGAAATTCACTTATTCCCAAATCAGATAAAACGAAGGCAAATAACTTCAATTTCTTTCATTTTTGGAGTGTAAAAACTGTGGCATGATTATCCAATGGAAAGAGAGAAAAAAAGTTGTTCTTGAGATGAGGTTAAGAGTAAAGAGTGGTGTCAATCTTAGTCTATATGTCACAAAAAAATAACTACTATTATGTCAATAACCTATAATTGTTTAATTGATCAAAGGTGGGCACTTAATGAATACATTTACCTTTCTTCTTGATATAGTCCTTGTTAGCTGTGCAGAAACACCAAAATCTGCAACCTGTCACAGACAGAGAAATTATGCAAATGCATTTCAAGTCCACATGTCAAAGTTTATAATCTTTTTTTCTCTTCAAGTATCTCATCCTTTATGAATAAATTGCAAAATTACGAATTTTTTGGAAATAGAGGCATACCTTTACATCACCATTCTCAGTCAACAAAATATTTGCGGCTGCAAGATTGTTATGTAATCTTGTCAACTTAACCAAGCTAATGTAAAACAGTAAAAAGGAAAAGTCTACTAAAAGATTACTGTAAATTTAGTTTGGAGGAAAGGAAGGCACAACAGAATCTAGCATTTACCATAAATATTCATATCAGTAAATGTAAAGGGGAAAAAGGGGATGATACCTTTAATGTCTCTATGAATTTTTCCTTCAGTATGCAGGTACTCAATTGCATGCAGCAAGTCACGTAAAATGCAAGCAATTGACATTTCGTCAAGTGGAGGACCTGATTGAAGCTACAGAAGTGAAAACAACATTAGCGCAATATACACCATAGCATCACAGAAATTATCATTAACAGACACAAATCATGTAAAAGGTGGAAAATACACAAATTGGTCAAGCGAAAGATAAATTCAACACTAAGAAACGTACACACAGAGAAAATTTTGTAATTGTATAAGAAGAAAAAAAGAGATATTTCAAATATAAAAACATCATTCTCAAGTTGTCTTGTAATTGACACTGAATGGTAACCAGAAAAAATAGTAGTTATATAGATGGTAATTTGAGGGGAAAGAATTGGATAGCAGTTTATGTTAGAAGAAGGAATCATACCACTCAAAAAGTTTTTTTTTTTTTGTTTGATAGAATACACTGTTAAAGGAATTCTTAAAGCACACATCAATATGTTCACTTGTTCTTCACTGAAATATGCTATTATATTATACAACAATCCAGTTCTACACATATTACAATATTTGTATTTACACATTAAATCATAGATTGTGATCATTCTATCTTGTCAGGAACTGTACTTCAGGTATGCTTCATAACAAAGTTCAATAATAAGCAATGGACATTTTATTATATAAAAAATAGGCAGATTTCAAAGATGTATATCAACTGCAACTTCCATGCAATGAACATACAGAAGCAAGCCAAAAGAAGTAACCTACTAGGTCAGCAACAGAGCCTCCAGCCATGTACTCCATTATTATCCAAAGTTTAGTTTGGTTGAGATAAGATCCATAATACTCAGTAATGTACTGACATCGGCATTGTGACAAAACAGAAATTTCCTAAAAAATTAAAAATAATGATATAATTAAACAATTGGGAACAGCAGATATGATATGCAATAAATGAATAAGATCATACCTTCTGAATATCCTCAATCTCATCCTCTCTGCAGAAGAAAAGAAACAGAAAAACCATGTGATAAAGTTGCTCAATAAGCAAGAACTGTATAAAAACTGTGTGCTACGAGCTTAAGCCAACTTACTTATCATTTCATATGACAATAAAATGAAGAAAATGTAACGAATGAACCATAACCTTCTCCACTGGAAAATTTGTAACTCATACAATATAAATCACCTGCTAAATTTGTTATGATGTGTGACTTCCTAACAAAGTGCAAGGACTAAAACACTTGTAATCAACAAAGTCAAAAAAATTCTGTGTTCCACTATTAATGCTCAGGGATATCAAAGGATCTGCAAGTCGGTACTGCACCTTAACACCTATCATACAGATGCCAATTATTCTACAGGAATGTGGACAGCCAATCCTACCCATCGAGAGTAGATTTTTCGATACAGCAACACAAGACTCTCAATGTTACTGTGGTACTAATTTCATGCCTTTGCTATAAGTCTTAGTGCAAAAAAAAGTTACGATAATCTCACATGGATATAAGTTCAAAATATTCCTTCTAGTTTCCATTGCTGACCATTGGAGAAAATTAAATAACCCTTTTCCTATAAAAACACAATGGAGCTAGATGCTTTCTTTGGCCCAAAACCCACTTTCTTACAAGGTTAGGGAAGAAATGAGGTAAATTTACTGATGTAAAAAAGAGAAGGGAGAGTGTAGTTGGGAGAATAAGGTATCCTCTGAGAAACATAAGACAAAGCTTTCCCTTCCAATCACTTTGCCCGTCCCTTAAATATAACTTCTTGAATCACAAATGATACTATTTGTAAGTACTAACTATTAAGTTTCATATTCTTTAGGATAACAGACAATATCTCAATAGTCCACAATCAGTCTTACAAGCCTTCACGTCAACAGTCATCTGTCCAGGAGCAGCCAATACCAACCAGAGGCAGGCCAAACCATGAAACCACATGTCAGATATTATTTTGATCTCCAGAATAGCAGCATAAACAGGGAGAAAAAAAAAAGAAAAAGAAAGAAAGAAAGGAAACTGCATACAGAATACAGAGAAGACAGAATACAAAGTATTTGAATGTTCTTGAAAAGAGGCAAAAAGGCACAACATAGAGTTCCCAAGACAGAGATTAGAAAGTGTTAAACTTACGACTCTTCCAAATCGATCACTTTGATGGCCACTTCTTTGTTGAGCTCCTTGTCAAACCTAAAATAAGAAGGCACAATAAACAATTCATTGGCCCTCCATATAACGACTTTTTTTTTTTGTTCCAAAGAGCAATCATCACATAACCATAACAAGTCATTTGCTATGAAGACCAACTAAAAATTCCTCTGATTCAACTTCTTTTCTTGAAACGAATCTAGTAATTATATCTAAAACCTTGCTAAAGTAGATGCTTTTTTTCACACTATTTTTGTGTTTTCAAATCTTTATAGTAAAAAGTCAGATTCTGAGAATTTAATCACAAATCCTGTTTATTACTACCTCTATATATCTACCAAAAATCTAGTAATTAAACAAAACTGTAATTTACTACTGATTATGAATAAGAATAGCAGCATGAAACACTAGCACGCTAGGATACCAATACCCAAAAACAAGGTAGCTCACTGGAATTTTAAATAACATGAAATAAGTGTGAAAAGATATAGAGATTCAGTTCAAAATTACATGATAATGATCCAACAATTAATGCTTACCCTTTGTAGACATCACCAAATGATCCTTGTCC
>JANHAO010013947.1:0-15588 GCA_026873985.1 Saraca asoca | reverse complement strand
CAAATAAATAAAATCATATTAAAAAAATACATGAAATAAAATTAATGTAAAATGCTCTATTTTCTTTTTATAAAAAATATTTTTTGTAATAATAATTTAATTTATTTATATTAATAATTATAAAATAATAAAAATAAAAAATATTCTATTTATTAAATATTACATATAAAAATTATGATAAAAATAAATATCCTTTATTTCAAAAAAAATTATTTTTTTAAATTATATAAGCATACCCTTTTATGTCATTTTACATCTACTAACTATCTTAACAACTACTTTTATCAAACACTTCTAATTTAATAAGCTAGTTTAACAGCTTTCAGTTAACAGTTTTCAGCTAGCTTGTAACTTATCAGCTTTCAACTAGTTTATAAGCTTTCAGCTAGCTTATCAACTAGTTTTACCAAACAGAGCCTATGTGTTACTAACACTTTAGGAAAATTGTGAAGAAAAAGATATCACAGACTAATAGTAGCATAAAAAAAATTGTCAGCAGATAGGCAATTGAAAGAGGCCAGGCACATTGGGAATGGTGTACATGTAGCTGCATTACTCATTACAACTTCTTCAATCTTTTACTACCACCAACAGCATTGTTCATAACAACTTATTTTGCTTACTTTATTTGTCACATTATCTAAATTAACGTTTTCCTAAAAATAATACCATTCATAAAACTAATTTTACTCAAATTTTATTTAGGTAAATCTTTCTTAAAATTACACCACCTCAATCAAAAAGCGGCAGGGGGTGGGGTTCCTCAAAGGCTCATGGGTGACATTTTTGTGTCTCGTCTTCACTTGGCGGCTTACTCTACACATGTCCAATTCTCATTTCGTACTGCAACCGTTGAAAATGAGGACCACATTTATATACACTGGATCACTTGATTGAAATCATACATATTCCAGAAAAAGAGCTATGTTTATAATAATCCATTAATAAAACATTCACATAATAATAATAGTAATAGTAAAATCTGAATAAATGATATTAATAAATAAATAGTTATTTAAAATTGTTTTATCAAGAACACAACAAATGACAATTTATTGTTAATAGAACAAATAGAGAAGAGCTTGAACTTTGGTGCGGCAAAAGATGTTTCAAAGAGGGATTATTCACCAACTATAACAATTGAACTCATGATCACAAGGAAATATAGGATTTTATTGGATTCTCGTAACTAATTGAATCAATCTGTGTTAACAAATTAATATATTTTTAATATAAATAAAAATATCTTTTTATTTTATGTGATTTTTTAATCAACTTCTTTTATGTCTCTCAATTTAAATGTTTTAAACCTTTTAATATTTTAATGTGAAAATTTAACCGGCACATATTTTGAATCTACGAAACATTTGAAAATATATATAAATATGAACCATTTGAAAATATATATATATATATATATATAAAAGGTGAAAGAAGCATGTAATAGTAAGTTATATACTTTCTTATATTTCTAATACTGTAGATATGCATAATATAACAAGTAAACCATTGAATTACAGTTGAGTAACGTGAAATTTATTTAAAAATCGCACATAAAAAATTCTATTATATAGGTTAAAGATCTTGGTGTTAATATATTATAAGTAGTAAAATCTTGGCCTAAGCACAATAATCTTGGTTAATTTGTAACTCATCCTTGGATGGCCTTTCAACCAAAATTTTACTTTGATACCGCTTAAAGAAAGTTGCCTGTTTTTATTAAAAAGTTATAATTTTTTCATAACATTTACAATTTTTAATGTAAATCTTACAACTTTTCATAAAAAAAAGTTAGAAAAAGTTGCAAGTGTTTAAAATTTAGAGGTTGAGGATTGCAGTTTTTTCATAAAAAATGACAATTTTATTAATCATATTTGTAACAAAAATAATATTTAGAAATTTATAAAAAAAGTTACAAGAGATTGATCAGTACTACAAATGACCTTTTTCAATGTAATACTAAATCATGACCCTAATCTTAAAAATTTATAATTTATTTCTAATGATCAAATTTTTAAACTTTTTTTTCATAATATCTCAATTTTAATATATATATATATATATATATTTAAATTCAAAAGCAACTTCGTCCACATGGACAACAATGTCAGGCAGGAGAGAAAAGGGTGGAAGAAGCGGAAAAGGGGAAAAGAGTACGGGCTGTTACCAAAGTGAGACCAGTACAGTAAAGAGAAAAATATTAATAATTGATAAATAATTAATTATATAAAATTTATTTTATTTATTTGTTCAATATAGTGATTAAAAATTAAAATATTCTTAAACTAATTACAAGTAAAATAATGAATTATAATACTTTTAAAGATATTTTATTATTTTTTAAATTATTTTAATAATTAATTATAAGTAATAATTCATATTAAACTAAAGATTAATTAGAATAACTTTTATTTTAACTGAATTTATAAAAAGGGAAATATTAAAATTTATATATATTAATTTTACTTTTTTTCTTTATTTTTATTATCTTTATTTTAATAATAATAATAAAATCTCTCACTCTCTCTTTGTTCATTGTCTATTTTAATAATTTAATATTAAAAAATGATTTTTATATGTATTATCCAAACAAAAATAAGATTATGTATAATTAATTATTAAAAAATATTATCAAATATAGAATATGAATTATACTCAATTTTATTATTATCAATTATCGCATTTATATGCTAAATAAAAATTTTATATAATCAATTATTTTAATATTAATTATATTTATAATCAATTATTATATTATTGTATTAAACAAGTTTTATGGTATTAGTTTTTGATAATTGATCATATATAATTTATAATATGAATAATAAATGGATGTTGTTAAGATTCACTTACAATTAAATGACTTGATATGCAAATCCCTTTAAGAATTGATATTAACATTTTAAAAACATTATTCAAGAAATAATTAATAATTAAATTATAAATAATTATATATAATAAAAAATTAATTTAAAATTTTAATAAAATGACAATTAAAACTTATAAAGTATCAAAATCATTAACATATTTTTGGTGCACTATAATTATAAATAATTAAATATGATAAATTAGTTTATAATATAAATTTTATTAATCAAAGTTATTAAATGGATTAAACATGTTGTCCGCGCAACCGTGTTTAATAACCAGATTAATCTAATATGATACGATTATTATTTAAATAGGATTCGGATTAAGTTTATTCGAATTGTTACTATCCTTTGATATGATATGAAAATCTAAATTCCAATCGCTAAATAATATATATAAAAATTATTTTTAATACTAAATTATTAAAAAGAAAATAAAAAATAGGAAATTTTTTATTATTATTCTTGTTAGAATAAAGATAAAAGAAAAAATAAAGATAAGATTGTTATGAAGGCAATTTTTAATATTTTTCTTTATAATTTTATTAAATATTTTAATTAGAATATTATTTATAATTGAGTATTAAAAGATTTTAAAAATATAATAAAAAATCTTAAAAAAGACTTAATCGAATAATTAATTATTGAGGATGATGATCTCCATCTCAAACAACTACTTATAAAATGATGATATGGTCAAAGTGGGATAAAATGAAAGATAATTAAAAAAATAAGACATCGAGAAATAAAATTTTACAAAATGAAACGTTTTGATTAAAAAAAAAAGTTATCCTCAAAAGTGGAAATCAAAGAGAAAATAATACAAATTTAAGGTACGTAAGCAAAAATAATAATAATAATAAAATAAAAGAAAAGTAGAGAGAGAAAGAGAGAGGGGTAGGTGTGAGATTGACCGAACCACCTCCTCGCGCATACCACACCATACACTCTTTCTTCGTCTCCTTCACTCCTCTTTCTAATATTTATACCCTCCCGTCCCCTCCGTTTCTTCTCTCAGCTTGACGTTCCCTTCTTCCAAGAGAACACCAAGCTTCATATCCTGCAACTATAATTAAACTATTTTTCCTTATTTTACAGTTTCCCACTTTCATTTTTATTCCAATCTAAGACCAATATGGAAGCCCTTGCTTCTTTATCTTCGCCTTCTCTTAGTTATCTCTTCCGCACGCGCTCATCTGATAACCGGCTTGCTCCCACTCCAGTAATTGTTAAATGCGGTTACGGCTTCGAACAACCCAGCCTCCCTAATGGCGTCGGTTCCAGCCGAGCTGACTGGCAAAGCTCCTGCGCCATTTTAGCCAGTAAGGTTGTTTCACAAGAAAAGTCTTCCGCCGACAAAAATGGCGGCAGCGCTGATCACATCGCCGCTGTGAACGGCCACAAGACTGCCGTGACTGATCTGGTTCCCATCGGTAACCTTACCGGTAGTGACAATAACAAGCCGCTTCCTCCGAAGCCACTAAGCATTTCTGATCTCTCGCCGGCTCCGATGCATGGCGCTCAACTCCGTGTGGCTTACCAGGGGGTTCCTGGAGCCTACTCCGAAGCCGCCGCCGGGAAGGCTTACCCGAACTGTGAAGCCATTCCTTGCGACCAATTCGAGGTTGCTTTTAGTGCGGTGGAGCTCTGGATCGCCGATAGAGCCGTTCTTCCGGTTGAAAACTCCCTCGGCGGCTCGATCCACAGGAATTACGACCTCCTCCTCCGCCACCGCCTCCACATCGTCGGCGAGGTTCAACTTCCAGTTCACCACTGCCTCTTAGCACTCCCTGGAGTCCGAAAAGAGTTCCTCACCCGAGTGATTTCACATCCACAAGCCCTCGCTCAGTGCGAGCACACGCTAACCAAACTTGGCCTCAACGTTGCACGTGAAGCGGTGGACGACACCGCCGGCGCCGCAGAATTCGTGGCCACCAACAACCTCCGTGACACGGCGGCTATCGCCTCTGCACGCGCGGCAGAGCTGTACGGAATGCAGGTGTTAGCAGACGGGATACAAGACGACCCGAACAACGTGACCCGATTCGTGATGCTAGCCCGAGAACCCATAATTCCACGCACGGACAGGCCATTCAAGACAAGCATAGTTTTCGCACACGATAAGGGTACGTCGGTGTTGTTCAAAGTGCTATCGGCGTTTGCGTTCAGGAACATAAGCTTGACGAAGATTGAATCAAGGCCTCACCGGAACTGTCCGATTCGGGTTATCGATGATGCGAATGTGGGGACCGCAAAGCACTTTGAATACCTTTTCTACATTGATTTTGAAGCTTCCATGGCGGAGGTTAGGGCTCAGAATGCATTGGCTGAGGTTCAGGAATTCACGTCTTTCTTGAGGGTATTGGGGAGCTACCCCATGGACATGACGCCATGGAGTCCTTCCTCATGCCCAAGGGAAGATTAGCAAAGCCAAGAAGGAGGAAAAATTATTAAATATAATTGTGTCATATCATTTTCAAATTTGTGAACATAAAAAAAAAATGAGATTAATTGAATTCTCATTTTTTTATTTTATTTGTATCTATTGTGTATTTTTCTTAGATTTTATTTGAACTCAAGAACTTGGGTAATGGAATCATAATTGAGGAAATTAAGCGACAAGGGGTAGTTGAGTAAAGAGCAATGGTCATGTGCAAAATAGAGGGTGGAAAATGGTGGATTTTGGTCAAATTGTGTGGTCGTCAGCTACCACTCTGAAATATTGTGTTGTGCCTACCAAAATGCACCACCAAACCAAGTGTTTTGTATATGATTTGATTATAGAATAGAATTGTATTTTTGTGATAAAACATGTATATACCATGAAGGATGCTGGGCTAATTGTGTTTGTCTTGTCACCTATGTCTCCACCCGTCTTTCTTCCGTGCTCCCCTTTTTTTTTTTTTTATCCTTTTATATATATAATTTCATCTTTAAATAATACAGAGGAATGAAATTATATTAATAAAATATCATTCATGATTATTTTATAATTTAATTATAGTGTCAATTAGTAATTCATGGTTATTTTATAATTTAATTATAGTGTCAACTACTAGATGAGAAGGGACCTGCTCAACTAGATTTTTCTCCGATAGAATTTTCTTCAGCTAGATTTTTTTGGTTGTTACAGTAGGACTCAAAATTTTTACCCATGGGAATTTTGTTTAAGTGGAAATCATTGCATCCTTCATGATAATTAAAAAGCAAGCAAAAAGGATGCAGTGATATCTAATCTAAAAGCTTGCTTTTTGCTTGAAATGATTAGAGTTTATTGTAAAATTTCTGGATATCTAACATTACTTTGAAGATCAAAATGGATACCTGATTATTATTTTTTCAAGAACATTTTTACTAATAAATTTGACATACTTGGTTTGGCATCTTCATCAATATTTAAAACTGAACAAATACACATGTTTGGATAATTTTCTGAGGCCAGGGAAAATACCGGCACACTCTACATAATTCTCAAACTTTATGAGGAACATACGTACCGAAGAAAAATTGAAACAAACAGGGCATTTATATTGCCAGGCCAGCCGCCGAGCACAGTGTGCAATTTGTAAATTTGTCATTGTCAAGTGGGGGCAAAGGCCCCTTGGCACGTCTACCTGGACACGTGAAAGTGAGGTACAAACCTATTATTACATATATAAAGTTATTTATATCATATTTGTGGGGTTTATACTTTGCTGCACATTAAAAAAAAATTATGATTTTTTTATTAAAATCTAACATAAAAATTTATAAATGCATATGATTTTGTATGTCATAAATACAAACAAAATTATAATTTTATCTTTTAACATTGTATCAAAGAAAATTTTGAAATTTTTTTCATTTATATGTAAAAATTACAATAAATTTTTTTTTTCATAAAATTTATAAAAATGGTATCGATATGAATTTTTTTTAAATACTTACACAAATATAATTTTACGAATAGTTTAACTAAATTTTTGGTTATTTTGCTTATAATTTTCCATTAAAACTCCTATAAAAAGAATGTGTTTTGCCATACTAATTATATACGAAAATTACTTCTGTATTTGCTGAGAATTTTAAATATAATTTTTTTTGTTGTCAATATATAAAAAAATATCTTTTTTTTTTTGACAAAATATTTGTTTCACTCCTTCTGTAGTAGCATGAAGATATTATTAGCATATTCCTAGAAAAATCAGAAACTATTATTGGCATATTATAACTAGCAGTATGATTGAAAAGGTAGAATGAATGAGAAGGCTTCAAAATGAAGCTTAAGGAAGCTAAGGCTCACCAACCAAAGAGTAGGATGTACAAAATTCTTAAGATTAGATTGGCACAGGGAAGCACAGGTCAAAACACAAAATACACAAAGACTTGGCTTTCATGAGTTGGTCTTTGTTTCTTCCCCTTACACCAACCAATTAATCCAACTTTTACAATCCACGCTTTCAATCGTTTTTCTGCCCTTTTTTTTTTAATGGCCGCCATTTTAGAACACATCCCCCTTCCAAATTGTTTGATCAAGGTTTAAAAAAAAAAGAAAAAATAATTAATCTCTTCTATCGTAAAAATATATTTTCATTTTCTTATTTTTCTGAAATAGAAAAGGTAAATTTATATTCAAAATAAAGGGAAATGGATATGAGTATATATGGAAAAGGGATATCAGCATTTATTTTTAAAAATAAAAAGAATTTTAATATAATTATACTAAAAAATTAACAATCTTTTAATACACTACTATAGTATAATTTTTTTTTTTTATGTTGTTAGCACCTCTAAATTAAATCCACATCCTTTTGTTGAAATTGCTTATAGTTGTTACTGAACTTGTTATTAAACTTTCACGAATTGTTCGATGTTGAAGCATTTTAAATTGTCATTTCCTTCTAGATGTTGGAAAAATGATTTAGAATTTTAAATTGTGACGTTTAATATGATTATTAAAAGGAGTTCACTGGCTCTGTCTTAGAGATGGCAATGGGTAGGGTTCGGGCGGGTATGATAATACTCATACCCATATCCGTTAGAAAAATTTATATTCATACCCTACCCATACTCGCGAACACTGTAGCGGGTACGGGTTTATACCCACGAGTATGGGCATACCCATGGATATACCCGTCAAATTTTTTAAAAAAAATTATTATTTTTTTCAATAATATTCGCGAATACGGATTTATACATGCGGGTATACCCACTAAAATGACATCGTTTTGAAAATAAAATAAATTTTTTTACTTAAATAGGTACGAGTATGAGTATTTTTTCACGGGTACGGATTTATACCCGCGGGTATATAGATATTTTTTTTGCGGGTATGGATTTATACCCGCGGGCATATCCATACCCACAGGTATACCCACTAAAATGATATTTTTTTGAAAAAAAAATAATTTTTTTTATTTAAACGGGTATACCCGTCGATTTTTTCTTATACTTGTACCCGTACCTATATCCGTTACGGGTATGAAAATCATACCCGTACCCGCCCGCTAATAATTTTTTTCATACCCATACTCGCCCATCATGGACGGATATCCACGGGTAAACGGGTACGCGGGTAAAATTGACATCCCTACCCTGTCTCCCTTTTTTTTTTTTTCATAGAAATGGTATCAATATTTAGGAGCTTCTAAAAGTTTGATATATATACATAAGTTTGTTATAATAATTCAGTTCACCAGATATATTATTGAACTTCCATAATTATTTATACAAAATATTCACATTTGGTTCCCGTGCAATGAAAAAAATTAATTGACATCCCGTAAGAAACACGAGCATTAATAAAATAAATTAATTGTTTTCAAATGAATAAATATAAGAATATTAAATAGATAGTTACCACTTAAAACTTGTAAGATATTAAAAAAGGCACCCATATTTTGATATTTGTATTCCAACGAAAAGATACCTAGACTCCATTTAATATAGTTAGCTGATTAGCTCCTTATGAATTGTTTTTATAGCTACTAACTATTAATTAAGAATTGATAAATTAATTGATTGTATTATAAATATTTAATGAAATTAATTGTTAGACTACCTAGTAAATATAAAATGACATAAATGGACATATTAATATTAATAGATAGTATATAAATATTGAAAGTGAAATTCGATTTGTACGAGAAATTCAAACTTTAGTCAACCGAGATGAGTTATGGGATCCAAAACTGTTTCTAAAGTACAGATGACAAAGGACCAAGAGGACGAAGGAGGAAGAAGACAGTCAGTTTAACGTGGTTCGGTTAAATCCGGATGGTACCGGACCCTACGTCCACAACAGAGATTTTATTAATATGAAGTGTTTTTGCAGAGTTTCTGCTTACAAAATTCTCCTCCCCTCTTACTAACAATGTAAGCTTATTTATAGAGGAAGGAGGGGTTACATGTATTAATTACAAGCTACAATTGTGTTACATCAAATAATAAATGAGAAAAGACAAAAAGGGGATACAATCCGACTACTGTAGGAAGTAGGCTACTGCACGATCCCCGTAGGCTGGTGGTAGATTGACGCCTGTTGTTTGGTGCATCGAGTAGGGGGTTTATGACTTGGAAGCGTCGCAGGCCTGGCTGTAGCGAGCACTGCTGTAGTGAGAAGGTGATCTCAAGTGGGATGGCCGATTACTTCGTTGGTTTGTGATTTCTTCGCTGGTTCATCTCTCGTGGGGAAGTTTGTCTCGCGGGGTGTATTCGAACCTCCTCGCAGTATCGTTGTGTCGTGATGAACGAGGCGGTGCTTGGCGCTCGGATTTATTCTATCGCTGCTCTCTGGAGTGTAGAGCTCAGTCCTCGTTGTGCTTGAGGGCCCGTCTTGTGAGGCCAATTTCTATATATAACATAAAATAAATTAATTTATATTTATTTTGATGTTAAAGTATATTGATATAAATAAAATATTTTAAATAAAAATAAGATTTCTTAAATTTAATTAATTATATTTTATGATATTATATATTTATTTATTTAGTTATAGATCAAATATGTAATGATCTTTAACTTTTTGTTGTCGTACCCTGACTTTGTGAAAAAAATATAAAAAATAATATGATGTTAGAAAAAAAAATTATAATGAGGATTTATGATTAATTAGAAAATGAGATGTTAATTACTGTATATATGACCATTTGGGAAATGTGTGTATATATATATATATATATATATATATATATATATATATATATATATAGTTGGCACTGCAGTATTAGTATCTGGGCTCGAGATATATTATGGGGCTGGAGTTTTTAAATCAACAATCTTCTATCAGTTGACTAAAATCACTACAACCGCTTCGGAAAAGACTGTTATATATATATATATATATATATTACCTTTTTACAAAAAATACAATAGATCAGATTGGTAATATGACAACATTCACTAAGATATATTTAAGGGCCAAAGAGAGTTCTTTAATGTTAATTAATTTTAGCCATTAGTTAGCTATGGATAACTTTGAAAAGAGTCTCAATATATAGCGGCTTTTGTTCTTGTGACTTATTTGACCCAAATTTTAATGGTTAATAATTAGTCATTATTTTTTATTATAAGTTTTTTTTTCTTTAATAAATTTAGATTTCTTGTTGAACAAAGATTATAATTATGTGTCACTAAAAAAATTCCTTAAAATAGCAACAATTACTTAGTGTACATAGTGATGATTAAAACCACTATAGAGAAAAATAACAGTGATTATGATAATCACTCAAAAACATAGCACTGAATTGATATTAACGACAGTTAAAAAAAATATTAAAAAAATTAAATTGAGCGACAGTTACTTAATTGTCATTATTTTTTTAAAAAAATTATAATTTAATTTAGCAACAGTTAATTAATTGTCGCTATTTATTAAAAAAATTACAATTTAATTTTATAGTGATTATTTAACTGTTGTTATAATTTTAAAAATAAATTTATAATTTAATTTAGTGACGGTTTATTAACCACCACTATTTTTTAATTTTAGGGTTTAAGTTTGTGACAGTTATTTAATCGTCGCTAAATTTTTATAATATTTTTTAAAAATTTTTTAATTCATTTAATCTGTACATTTTATTAATTAATGATATTAATTATTTTTGTAAAATAAAAATGCAAACCCGTAGTGTAATAAAAATGACATTCATTCAAATAAAATATTCAAAGATACAACTAAAAGTTATAACATCAATTGACTTTACATTTCAGTTAAAAATTATTTAAAATAAAAAATATAATAAAACCTAAGAAGATGGGCCAGAATCAGTGGTATTTCTGTTGAAGAATCACTTATGAATTCAGACATATAAAAATAGCAATTCACTTGTGCTATAGTTTAGCAAAATTTTGGTTTGAAAACAACAATTCAATTATCTATAAACTAACACAATTATACCATAGTTTGATATACATATGCAGAAAAACAGCAATTCAATTATGCAAAAATTGGTCTAATTAGGTAGAAAAAACAGAAATTCAATTACCAATGTCTTTGACACTCATGTCCAAAGACAAAGTACATTGAAATTCAGCCTGACCAAAGAAGATAAGAAACAAAGATACAAAGACAGCTTTATGAAAATCCTATTAAACATGAATATAGTGAATAGGATAGATACAAAAACTTAAAGCTTATTTCTAAACTAAAAGCATATTACACCAGAATACAAAGCATCCATATGCAGTATTGCCTACATATGTACATCAACAAAACTTTATATTTGGAAGTAAACAAAAACTTAATGCTCATTTCCAGGTTTCCCAAAATATAAAAGGCGGAAGCATTTAAAATTTTTTCTTATCGTAAGATTAGAAATGTTTTTTACTATATAGCTAATACCACATTTTAAGCAATGTGTTGTGCAGTTGCTACTAACTTTGATGTTTCTCTATGCAGAGGAACCATCGGTTCTACATGGCATTTCTGGTATTAGGGTTGATTTTATTCATCTATTATATGGGTAATACCACACTTCGTTGTAGTTGCAATTATATTACAGGAAATTATATTATCGATGTAAAGTTAGGCTGAATTACATCAATACGCCATAAATAAAAACTATGGACACACCTCAGTAACTAGAAATTTCAGGCTATGATACCAATTGAAAGAGGTTTTTTAGGTATTGAAAGAGCCTTTTTTAATTCCTAATATGACATGTAACAATGGACAATCAATCTAAAGATTTGAGTTTTTTGAAATACCTAGAAATGAAGAAACTGATAATGCCATCCTTAATCCTGAATTCTACGATGTGGGGAGAGAAACTATTCCTATTCCACGTCATATCCCTTTGTAATAATAGTCTTAATGGGGCAACTATACTCTGAGTCATGAAAAAGAATATGGGCCTCTTCCTGTTTATATATAGAAATGATTCAAACCTACTTATCATGGTAAGCCCACACTTAGGGCTCAATTGTATCTACTTATGAGTAGTGCGCATAATAAGCCTAAATAAGTCTAACAACATTAATCACAACTAATTGGGCTTAATTATAATATACTCTAAATGATTGGACATCTAATTAATCTGAGTTTTATGAAGACTATATAAAGTATATCTATTATTGAATTATGTCAGTCCACATAAAAATCTAACAGTTTTTTCGTTTGTTTTGTTGATTCAGCAGCCAATCTTTTATACTTATTTCGCTGGGTCTTGTGTTTGAAAGCATTTTTTTGTTCTTTTGAAAAAAAAAACAAATGTGCTCGGCTGTTTGTAAATTTTGTCATGTCTTGTTTTTAAATGTGCTTTGTATTTGCAGACTTTCATCAAAGGTTGTCATCAAAGTCTGGGTTTATTGATCGCAGCATTTTAAACCTTCAATGCTTTTTTCTTTAACACTTGGAACTAACAGTCGTTTGTGGTTTTTGTGCTTGCATTTTTTTGTTTTATTCTGGTCTGGTGTTAATTATTGTCTTGTGATCATTTTTATGTCAGTTCAATGAGGTAATATTCAGCTCAAAATTTGTCAACTATAAGGTTTCAGGCAGACTCACATATCATAGATCAGTCAAGGACATAGAGTTTAATTCTGCATATGCTGTTTTCTGCACCTGTTATACTTGAAAATATATCTTATTAGCATTATACATGTTTCTTTTGTATTAATTTGTCTCTGGGTATGCCCGAAGGTAATTGTGGAGAAGGCTGAAAGAAGTGATATCCCAAGCATGTACTGGTTGAAATGAGATTTTGTATACTCTTTTCTCTATTCTCTTTTTTTCACTTATTTCTTCTTGCGAGTTTAAGTTATATTTGTTTCTTCAACAGGAAATAAAATATTAAAGTGAAGTTGACTTTGGAACATCCTAACCCTAGAAGCAAGGAAGGTTTTCCAAGGGAAGAGTAGAGGCATTGATGATTTTTATTGCAATGTCTCTGGATTTTTGTGCATTTTTCTGTTGTTTGTCTCTAAATGGCTTTAATAATAGCATTACAAGTTTGTAGGATTAGGTGATCACATAGTCCTAAGATTGTAACAACAGACAGAAAGGTCTTCAGAATTCGGCCTGATAGACCATTATCAATAACTAGATTAGATTGATTGGAACACATCTTGGTGGCATTTTAAAATATCACGTCCGATTAGTAAATATTTTCATTCACATTAGAACTAGAGTAATTTAAACATGCAAAAAAGTTTGCCCTGCTATAATAATCTTTCTATTATTATAAAAGTTGTAGCATTCATTTCATCTCAACGTACTATTTAGTAATGTACTATTTAGTAAGTGTCTTTCACTTATTAAGAGAAGATATGCACAATTTTCTTTTTATTTTTTATTGTCTATTTCAATTTAAATTATAAAAGAATTCATATATTTATCTATTTTAATAATAAATTATTTATTTAAATTATCTATACCTAATTTTTAACTTAATTTTTATTAATTTTACTATTATTAAATTATTAATTTACTATTTTAATTTTCTCAATTATTAAATAATATTTTGATTTCTAATTTTTAATATTTGAATTACTTATTTATTTAAGTAATACAATTTTGATATACATTTTAATATTATTGAAATGATTTTCAACTTAAAATTTAATGGTATTTAAATATTTAATATTAAAAATAAAAGTTAAAAATATTTTAATATTTCAATAAGTTGCATAATTTCAAGTTTAAATAATTTTAGTGATGAGTCTTCTAATATTTAAATTATAAATTACTTTGATAAATATTATACATTTTCATTCTTTATGGAATGCCTATTTCAAAAAAAAAAATTATTTACAAAAATATTATCTATACTTGATTTTTAGTTTAAATTTATCAATAGATTTCAATTTGAATTATTTTTATATGTATTAAATAATTTATATATAAATAAATAATTATATTTATATAGAAATAAAATACTTATTAATACATAATTAGTAATATTTAATTATAATTTAATAGATAATATCTATTAAAAAGCTTTCACTTTTTAAATTTTCATATTATCTTTAAATATCAGATATATTTTATTATTTTTCTTTTTAAAATTTTTATCACTTTGAATATTTATCATAATTTTAATTTAAAATCTTTCTACAACATCATAAAAAATATTTTTGAAATGTATATTTTTTTAAAATAATATATTTGTTATGACAATATATGAAACTTATTAATTAAAAAATTAAATCTTTTAACATAAAATAATTAATTTAATTTTTTTAAAAAAATTTATAAATAAATTCACCTAAGTATTAATATATTAAGAAAATATTTTTTAAAAAATAAAAAAATTAAATGATAAATTTAGCTAATTTGATATTACCACACAATTAATACAAGTATAATTATATCAATTATATAGTTATTTAATACTTAAAAATATGATAATGTTTACCTATGTTTGAATATTTTATAAGTTATGATTTAGATTTGTATTACAAATTTTTATTAAATAAAATTAATTAAAATCATATATCACACGAGATATAGGCTAGTATAAATATAATAAGAGAAAAAGAGAAGGAGGGCATAAAGCAACTTTTAAATTTTAATAATTTAGAATTTATTTCAACTTTATTCTATTAGTTATTGTCCTCTCCCTTATAGAGTGGACAATCTTATGTAAAATTTGATGTATAAGGAAAGATTTTTAGATAAATTATAAAATTTATTTGAAAATCTCAAATATAATATAAGTTACAATTGTATAGTTTATTATTTACTATCAGACCTTATATGATATGTCAAATGAGGCCTAAAAGACTTTCACTTGAAAGGAAAAATTGAAAATACCTAATAAAAAAATTTACGCCAAATTCACTTTTCTAGGTAAATATTAATATTAAATATTTTCTTTTATATTATATATAAAAACTAGTTTTTGATAGCACAGGTTTGCAATAATCTTAAATATGTAATTTATATGACTTGCAAAATGTTTGGTAAACAATAAGAAGTTGAATCATAAAATTATATTTAATTCACCAGGTTTGAACAAATAAAATTATGGTTTTTTGATATATGCAAATCAAATTTCAGCAAATAAATCTTAGCAATGGGTGTGAACTAAAGTAAGTTAGCCAAATTCCTCTATGGTCCGTCTATTTAAAATGAAAGAGATCAATGTTTAAAAAAACAAAAATCATTCAAATAACTATCATTTTTGAACTTTACAAACTAAAACTATAAATCATAGACCAATATTTGCTACTGCCATAGTTTGCAACTATTGCAAGCAATTTTTAAGAAATTCAATTGCACAGATTTATTTTATTTTTT
>JANHAO010013946.1:0-15585 GCA_026873985.1 Saraca asoca | reverse complement strand
CAGTAGTGTAATCGTAGCTTTGAAAGAAGGAGTAGAAATCCAGCCATAATAAAATATTTAATGTTGGGATGAAAAATTGTATCCAGCTCTTTGAAGCAAATAGAAAATGAGAACTTAGCTTCATTCAAGTGTGAGTTGTAGTGTCATGGGTATTGGAATGACAAGCCCCCCACTCTGGACTTCTGTCTAGCTTAGTGTTGATTTGGAAAGGCAAGGAGCACGAACTCGAGGTCATTGACGTGTCCTTGCTACATGCGAGGTGCAAGCTAAACATCACTGCTGTTACTTGTCCAAAACTGGATTCAGTCCCAATGCATGGTTGTTGTGCGCTAGGCCGTTGATGAATTAGTCACTACATGAGAAATGTGTGGGCCCTATCCTGAACACAAAGTTGCACGACAACGGGATGAGCACTCCCTCCTCATGACGATAACAACTCGTCACCACGCCTACGTGTGGAAGCAAATCTGGAATGATTCTACCTTCGTGAACTCGTCGGGGCCATCGATGCACGGCTTGGACGCGAGGATTGTGTTGCTACCTTACTGCAAGCTCGAGCTGCTAGACGGCCAGACTCATCATGCGTGGCTACAAAGACCAGGCTCGCAGCTGGAAGCTTGTTGCTGTTGGAAGCTTGCAGCATTAGTGAGCTATTGATCCACGTCGAAGCCATCCCCAATTCATGGCAGTTAAGTTCATGATTGAAGCGTGCTATTACAGGCTGCTATCGCGGGCCTGCCATTGTGAGGACTGCTATGTGACAAGGACTGCTACACGGTGAGGCTCGTCACGATGACAAGGAATGAGTTGTTGCACTCTACCAGCCTGGCGCTGAGATAAGATGGAGTTGGGTGGCTGCGATGAATGACTACAGCTGTATATAAGCTCATGGGTCATCCATGCAGGCTTGAATGTGAGGACTAGACTTCAGCTGGGATGTGTGCTCGGGATGCGACGAGTCGTTACACCGCTATTGCATGGCGGTAGGCTTCAAGCTGCCACATTATTACGGACTTGCCGTTGCGAGGACTGTTGTGCCACGAGGATTGAATTGTTGCTGGCTCTGAAGATCGAACTATTGCATGTTGCGGGCTTTGAACTATTGTCCGATGGCTGTGAAAATTGAACCGTAACATGCTGCAAACTTTGACACCGAAACTCAACTGCTGCTGTTGCTCATGAAGGTCAACACACTCTGCATGGCCAGGTGTGATCAACATCGTGTTGTTGTGACTGGCCAACATCAGACCCATTCTCTGTATATCATCGTGCGAGTTTGTCATAGGGGTTTTCTTGTTGCACAATGTTGTGATACATCACGCTTGCGCTTAGAATGCAGTAGCTACTATTGCCCATGTCCTGTACCCATTTTGGCACTTAGTGGATGGTGAGAGTTCACCATGGAACCTGATCTCGCTGGTGATGACTGCACGGATGCATCTTCAAATTGAGTCGCTGCATGGGATGCATCTATGGTGGAGTCGAACATCAGTTGAGTGAGTGCTCATTGCCTCACAAGCCGTGACCTGTTGCATGGTTCCAAGGACCGATCCGCTATAAACAAACTTAGCTATATTGCATGGCATTTGTTAAGTCATTGCAGGGCTAGAATGAGGGCCTGTCAATGTACCAAACTGCTTCACGGCTTCTGCACTCATCTGTCTAGAAGCGGATTGATGTCAAGAAGAAGCCCCCCACTCATAGGTTGGATACCTTCACGGGCTATCTTCGTGGCCATCTGTGCGGCTGCAAGTTGAACACTATTGTTGTTGTCATTATAGCTTCCAGTAGTGGTGAGATTCGAGCAGATCAACTTTCACAGTAGAAATCAACCAAGATGCAGGTGGAGTCCCCACAGATGGCGCCAAAATATTGATGGTAAAATTTGGTTCATATGGAGGACCCAAACTTCAGCCAATGGGAAGAGATTCGATGGACTCCTAAACTACAACCTGGTGTTAAAATAGAGAAAGAAGAAGAAGAGTATGCAACAGACAGCAGAGTTTTTTAACGTGGTTCGGTCAAATCCGGAAGGTACCGGACCCTACGTCCATGGTTGATCTTATTGCTAGGAAAATATTTACAGTGTACATAGTTTTACTGGGAGTTCTCTCTAATGAGCTCTATGGCTCTCTTCTCTTAAAGCTCCCTTTTTGTTACAATGGGTTCTCTCTCTTTTTCTCAGGATGCTCTCCTATCAAATGAGCCTCTCTCTCCCTTTCTATTACACAGAGCCTATATACCAAAGGCTAAGTCTGCTATTCGGCAATTGTAGGCTCTCCATCAATCAGCCCCTGCTAACTGGCTCTTCCTTGATCTATGTGCTCAGCTAGCCTTGGCTGAGGAGGGCTTCTTTCAGTGGGTTGGGCTCCCTTCATTGGGCCTTTTGTTAGTTGATCCGAAAAACACATACAACAAGATTAAAAAATGATTAGAACATAAGAGTAAGGAGTAGCTACTTACTATTGGTGGAGGCAACTTCTTGTAAGGAAGAGGAGAAGTTCAGATAAAAGAGGAAGCAAGAACTTCTCCCCTTCTTTTAAGGCAAAACTAGGTTGCATAGTGAGGATGAGAGAGTAAGCCAAACTTCTTGACCAATGGAAAGAACCTTAGATGAGTGACCTTAGAAGAAATAATGAGTGTGTGAGGCAATTTTGCCTATCCCTCTAGCTCTTGGCAACAACATGCACTAGAGATGTGTGTTGTCTTATCTTCTTCTCATCAATGGGTTATCCAAACCTATCCCCATATTTAAATAAATTACTATTTTATTATATGGAGATATTTAAATTACTATTTTATTATATGGAGATAGTGAGTCTTCTAGTCTAAGGCCTATTAACCCTATTTTTGGTGTATGTTAGGCCAAAAATGACACTAGTCCACAACCCAAAGTCTTCTTTCTTTATTTTATTATTATATAATTCAAACAAAAATAAGGTAATGATTACCTAACATGACTTCCTTCTCTCACCTAAGCAAGCAATGGCTTTAAATTGGTTAGTAAGCTTTTAGCTTAATCAAGTACTTTTGTGGACTCTCATTGATCTTTTTTCTTACAACCTTATCCTCACATTTTTATCCACCAAGATTGGTCTTAGTTGTTCAATAAAGGAGTCATCTTTTAAGTAAGGAGGCAGGTGGCATGCTCCTCACTTGAAGGCATCATCTGGGCTCTTCCTTGGCCTATTTGATTCTTTTTTTTTTTTTTGTCACCAAAATGCCCAATTCCCTCATAACCTATTGCTACCCTATGTAACCCTTATGCTATATAGCTGGACTCACCACAAACCACATGTTTAATTGTTATCATGATTATTTAGTTTTTTTATAATTTCTCTTTTTTAAAACAAAATATTGGGAATCATTGAGCAAATAAATGAAAATGTGGAGTATATATTGTATTTATTATTTCTATTCTATGGTTAGGGCTATTACATATCTCTTCTCCTTTTTCTCTCTATAATCGCTCAACACGCTACAAAGGTATGCAAAATGGGGGTTGATCGAGTGGATTAGCCTTTAAGGAGACATGCTTGGATTTCTCAATTGAAGTTTCAAAATGCATGCAATCTGGATATAGATAACAAGTTATCTTTCTCTCAATTCTATGTTAATGAATCTGTTGATAGTGGATTTTGGTTCAATCTAAATCCAACCAACCAGAAGAGTTCTGAGGACCCAAACTATAATCCAGTTAAGCAAGCAGTGAGCGAGGAAGATGGAGAGGAAGAACCACAATGATACAAAGTGATTTTTAACATGGTTCAGCCAAAATCAGGCATTACCAGTCCTTACGTCTACGGTAGCATTTATTAGTCTGGAGAAATTTTTACAGAGTTTTGATATTTCAGTTTAGAGTTGCTTACAGTGATTTCCCTCCTCGTATTTATAGAGGCTGGGAGGTTACAATAATAATTACATAATTTGTATTTCTATTACATCAAAATAAATGTACAAGACAGTCTAGACTACTGCCAAATGGCTTCTACAAGCAACTGGCTAACTTCTATAAATTGCTTTCTACGGGTTGGGCCTGGCACACTGCTTACTGTAGGCTAGTCCCACAAATTTTGTTCTAAGAGGCTCACTACTTCAGGTTTTCCCTCAACGGGCCCCTTGTTGGGAAAGGTTTTGTGTCTGCAAGTTAGGACTCTTAGTTTAGGTTGCTACTGGCCTTCGGTCCGTGAGGACAAGCATTGTGAGCTCTCCTTTGGTAATGTGAGCTCGTGTGTAGTGAGTTACTAGCTATATGGGTCGGGACTCATCCATTAGTGAGCTGGGGGCTTCCACTTCATTCTATGCTTAGGTAGCCAGTGATCTATTGAACTTAGCTCTTTTCTCTTTTGGACTTATCTACCATTGGGCCTTCGCTAGCCCACTTTGCAGAATCGAAAAATACCAATAATAGAATCGAATCAATTGCAATAGTTGTCTTTGGGAAAGAAATTTAAACCAATTTCAAAATGCTCAAAGAAACTTTAAATCATTAAAAGTTAATATGTTATTTTTCATTTTTTAAATTTTCATTGCATTTGGCATCCAATGCAACCATAAATTTCTAACAAACAAACACTCACGTATACACACACAATTACTATAGAAAAAGTCAAAGTATTGTTAAGATTAAACCTTGGGCCTTTAGGTAAGCCATTATCATTGAGATAAAATAAATAAACTCTATCCAAGCTTTAATTCAATCATTTGGGACCACCTAAATTCCAAATTCAATGGCATAAAAATGGAAGAAAAATATAGACTTTATCACACATGTTTGTAGCAGGTGGAATGTTGGCCATCATACCTTTATGTGTAAATTAGCATCGCATAATCTTCGTAGTGGACAAAATAACTTTTCTCATTTTAATATCTATATAAAATTTAAGGATACTTAATTAACTTCATAAGATAACAATTCCCAATTATTTTGCATTAAATACTTATCTCTCCACTATTTTTTCTCTCATCTCAACATTTTTTCCACCCTCTTTAAAGTGCAAACTAGTTTGTTATCTTCTTAATTTTACTTCTATTTCTCTTTAATGTAATGAAAATTAATATCTTTTTTTCTCATCAAACTACAAACTAGCTTTTCTTCTTTGTTTTATCTCTCTTTGTCTCTAACATAGAAAATGCAATTTTGAATATATAACATGTAAAAAAAAAGTGCAAAAGGATGAAAAGTTTTATGTTCTCAAGAATAAAAAAAATCACATAAGTTATATTTTGTTTTAAAGAAACAATTTTTACTTAAAAATGAAACTTGTTAAGGATTATTTAAATTTTTGGTGAATAAACAAAACATAAATATAAAGCATGATGATTTGATTTAAACAAGATAAGTCACATTGTTTCCAAATTGTGTAAATTTATTATTATTTATAATGTATATATGCCATGAAGAAAGATAGAGTAGGGCAAATTGGAGTAAGAATTAATAAAAAGAGGTTTTGGCAAACTCTTAGATAATTAATATTATTAATAAAATTACATTCATAACATTTATATTATATTATTTAAAATATGTAAAAATATTATTTTGCCCATTTGAAAGAGCGAAGGACATTAACTTCTACAAGAAGGTGTGAGATTAGCATTCACACACTTTCACCCTCTCTCTCATGTGTGTGTGTTTGTGTGCATGCACACATATAAAATGACATAAATAATTGAAAGAACAAAAGAAGTAGAACTTAGTTATTGCCAAAGTGGTAATAAGGATTCTTCAATTATTTTTTTCTTTGGGACACACATAAGAAGTTACTCACATGAGTTGAACCTAAAATCCTACTCATATCTTCTTTCATTACAAGCAATCAACTACATTAGCTCATGTGGCTCGAATAGGGGAAGAATATGTGTAGGAAAAGGTATCACTTTATTACACACAATAGGATAGGAGACTAGATTTTTATCTAATATATCTAAATGAATTTCAAGGGTTAGCCTTGTGATTATAGCCACTAACGACAGCTTCATCAGGAATGAACTTTCCCCAAAACCAGTGTGATTTCCATACTGAGTTCATCTCTTCAATTGGGACTCCCTTTGTTTCAGGCAAAAGCAAAGCAATAAAAATGGTCATTATGACCACGAAGCAAGCGAAGAAAAAGAACAAACCAAATTTCAAGTGGCAAAGCAAGCTAAGAAAAATTTGTGCAATGCCAAAGGTGAAAAACATGTTAACGGCGACATTGATGGCTTGACCTGCAGATCGAATCTCGAGGGAGCATATCTCACTAGGCACCAACCAACCCAATGGTCCCCAAGACCATGCAAATGCAGCAACGTACGCACATATGAAGAACAAGAGGAGGTTTGCTTCACCTGTGCTTAGTGTGCCTTCACCGCTAACTCCAAACTTTAAAGCAATCATCACTCCCACTGCAATCTACATGCAATGAACAAAATGTATTACTAATAATTCTAACATAAAATTAAAAAATCTAAAAGAGAATTTGACATATAATCATTCATTATCATTTACTTGGCATATAATCATTTGGGTGCCACCTTCAAGGAACAAAATTCTTCTTCCAAACCTATCCACAGTGAAGATGGAAACAAATGTGGCAACAACATTGACACCTCCAGAAATGACAGCAGACATGAGGGAAGCATCATTGCCAAAGCCCAACGTCTTGAATAGGACAGGTGCATAAAACATAATGACATTGATGCCAGTAAGTTGTTGAAAGAATGGAATCATGAAGCAGAATGTAAGTTGAGGCCTATATCGCCTTTGTGAAATGTTCTTCCAAGGATGTTCAACCTTTTTAGCTTCCTCACTTGCATCAATGAGATCTTGAAATTCATCCTCAACATTATCAGTACCACGAATCTTGCATAACATTTTCTTAGCTTGTTCTGGTTGGCCTCTTTCAATTAGGGAGTTAGGTGTGTCACCAAGGAAAAGTGACCCCAAACATAATAAAATTGCAGGTATAGCTCCAACACCCAAGGAAATTCTCCAACCATCATCATGCTTGGAAGTCCAAAAGTTGATAAGATTTGCTATTAGAATACCAATTGTGATGGCCATTTGGAATCCAATATTGAGTGCTCCTCGAATCTTTGTTGGAGCCATTTCAGACAGATACACAGGAACCGACTATTTCAAATATATAAAATAATATACCAAGTTAATTTGAGACACTTGTGCTTCAAATAAAACAACCAATTTCCATTGATATGAAATAATTAAATCTAATTCTCACCTGATTACAATATCCGACACCAAAACCAAGCAACAAACGACCAATGATGAGCATTAGAACATTTTGAGCAAGCCCATTCAACAATGCTCCCACAAGGAAAAACAAGCCTCCAATAAACATGGATGGCTTACGACCCAGCATTCTAGTGGTTGTGGAAGCAAAAAAACATGCTATCAACGCAGCAAGGTAAAGGGAAGAAGTAAATAGTGTAAGGATCTGGTTATCAAATTTGCAATACTCGCTTTCATGGACTGATTCATCTTTCATTTGTTTGTACACAGTTGGGAAGAACTTTTCCAAGAATGGTTCCATGGAAGTCACTCCTCCTGTAATACCGAGATCATAACCAAATAAGAGTCCTCCCATGGCAGCCACAAAACAAGTGACCACCACAAAAACTGTGACTTTGCCCTCATGATGCCTAGCACCACCATGATCAACAAAAGCTCCTCCTGCCATCTATGAAACTTAATTCACTATAGTAACTTGTCCTAAATAATCAAAGTCTCAATTTGCATTACCACTATGAAAATCTTCCTAAAGTATTGTCAAAACAAAAAGTACCCAATACCTATCTATTTATTTTCTTTTTGAATGTTCCAATAGTCCCTTCACTTATTTGATTATTATTGGATAGAAATTCAAATTTTATAGATACTCCAAAGAGTGAGAAACTGTAAGAAATGGTCAATGCTTTCAGTAAAAATAGGTATTTAATGTCACATATTTTCTTATTATGCCTATTTTTCCTTATTTAGGTTTCTAACATTTTACTTCTATGTTTCAATAAATGTTATTTTGGAGTGGCAAAAAAATAGGGTGTTAGAAAATTTTCTACCCTCAAAAGTTGGATTCATGAATACAAATGAGGGATAACTTAGCTAGAGATAAGTTCAACGCAAACGAGAATCAAGCACAGCTTTGTATGTCAAAGACCAAGGCAATGACCTTTATGTTTTGACTCCTTCATATCTCTTAAATCATTAACAATATCCTTAGGATATTGACTAATAATATCATATTGTATTTCAACCCAACAACAAATCTATTAGTGCTAATTAAAAGCATGGTTCAAAGCTCTTATAATACTTGAATTCCTTTAGCCATTGTATTATAATCCCAAAGTTAGCATTATGCAGAACAAATAAACAAAATTTTAATATTCTCTTATCATGTTATTAAGATAAAATTAAAACTTCAAATCATAGCTTCAATTTGTGGCCAAAAATTGAAATTTCACTTGCAATATTAATAGAGTTAGTCTTTAACTTCAACTTGGTATTATTTAAATTTTTTATATTACCATATTACCCTTTTTGTTAGAATAAGATAGGGAAATTTAAAATCATAAATAAACTAAGAGGACATATAATGAAATACATTAATTAAACATACTCAGATGACATACATAACATCTAATATCATTGACATAAAATGCAAATTACATAATCTCGATAGCAGAAAGGTACAATCTTGAATTCAATATGATTTGTAAATAACAAATGAAGTAAAATAAAAAAAAGTTCTAATTGAGTAGAGTTGAAGAAATTGGTCCATACTTGATTAAGTATTGTTCAATTTATGACTCAGCTTGATTTAAGTCTATTCTTTGAACTCATGTCTTATAGTAGACTCAAATTCCAGTTAAGTTAATTTAACAAGCTTTTGAATCATAATATCAAGTGTTTTTATACGTATAATTAAGCTAATTTAATTTAAGATTAGCTAAGTTTTTTCATCAGTAAGAATCATGATATTAATAGTAAAGCATATTGTAATGCCCTATTTGGTTTTCGAGTAACTTACATGACACCAAAACAAGTTGGAATAATGATACATGTAATTAGAAGTATACCAAGGCGAAATCTAAGGCTAGATATGGATAGATGAACATGAAAGTAAGCAACCTATAAAATTTCAAGAAGATCTTGCCCATTTAAATGTCTCTAGTAGCCCAAAGACTTTGTTTGGTTAGTTGAACCATGCAAAATCTAACTTTTTATTTAGAACCCTCATAATATATCACGGGAGAGAAACAAAGACAAAGCTAAATGGGTAACTAGGATATGGGTTTCTTCATGTTTTAAGCTAATTTTATAAGGTTTTTTTTTGCATGAATATGGAAGAAGAATAAAAAGAAATGGAGAGATTTTGAATGGTTAGAAGGAAAGAAGAAAGAAAGTACAAAATGAAAGAAATGGGAATGAAGAGCTAAATAATTTTGCTGCAATGAATGGAGAATCAAGCTTATAAGGCATACGAGGTGGTGATTTTAATTATTATTTGTTTTATTAATATTACTTGATTAAGTATACTTGTCAAGATTATGCTTAAGAGGTTATGCATAACTATTGATATAAGGATTTAGAGTATGATTGGTTGATTATGTATGATTCACAAGGACCAATCAATTAATTGGCCTGCCTTGGGGTCAACCCATCGACCTTCATGCTAGCTCATCAAAATTGTACCCGAGTCTAGTCAAGTTAACTGTAAGAGGTGTTACACTTCTTTATTTCCCTTACTGTCCCAAAGGATCTTGATGGAAGGAACATCCTTTGTGTGTAAACATTTAATTTACTTATCAAGAATGGTGACAAGCCTAATCTTATAAGTCATCATTGGCCTTAAACCATCTAGTACTTGAGGTAATACATGACTTCCATCTGATATGTATTTATAGAGCACAGAAACATGGAATCCAGGGTGTATCATTGCTAACTCTAGGGTAAATCTAAGTTGTACACCATGGGTCCTATACACTTAAGTATTAGATAAGGCCTATTGTATCTAGGGATGAGTTTGCCCTTCTTTCCAAAACACATATCCCCTTTCAAAGGAGACATCTTCTAAAATATATGGTTTCCTTCCTGAAATTCAAAGGGCCTCCTTCACTTGTCTATGTAGGCTTTTTGTCTTCTCTAAACTATCAAAAGTCTATCTCAGATGATTAGAACTTTATCTATTGTATTTTGAACCAAGTCTAATCCTCGTAACTTACTTTCACCCAATTTGAACCATCCGACTAGAATCCTACACCTCCTCCCATATAGTTCCTCAAAATGTGCCATTTGAATACTTGAATGGAAACTATTATTATAGGAAGGTTCTATGAGAAGGAAGTGATCACTCCAATTACTCGTGAATTCTTACATGTATATTGATAGCATATCCTCTAGTACTTGAGTTATCCTCTCTAATTGCCCATCTGTCTATAGATGAAATGCTATACTGAAGAGAAGTTTGGTTCCCAAGGCTTCTTAGAAAGGTGAATTGAGTCCTTCTATCTAATATTATTAAGGTTGGTAACCTTATGTAGAGAAACAGTTTCGTTAAGGAAATCCTAGCATAATGCTTTAATGGATAAGCTACTTTCATTGGAAGTAAATAGACTATCTTGGTCGATCTATCTACAATCACCTGGATTAAGTCATATCCCTTCAAGGATTTGGGAATTTATATTACAAAGTCCATGGTGATCTTGTCCTATTTCCACTCATGAATCTCAATATTTTGCAATAATCTCTGATGCTCTGCCTTCACTTATTGCCATGTGAGGTATCTAGTTAGAAAACTTGTGATGTCCTTTTTCATTTCATCCCACCAATAAAGCTGCCTAATACGTTTATACATCTTGATAGCTCCTGGATGCATGGTATAAGTAGATGAATGAGACAGGCTTCAATCCATCTACTTCTAATACCCAAAGATAGTTATGGTAACGTATTATACAATCTTAGTCCACAGTAATGCTTGATTGAAAGTTCTAGTAAGCCTTTTCTTAAAGTTCTTTTAGGTAGGGATCTAAAGTTTGAGCAGTTTTAATTTGCACAACCAATAGGGAACTCACCCGAACATTGACTCAAAGGATACTAGGTTTGCATACTTCCCACTAGACTCTTTCCATCTCCAATTTCTATATATTGTGAACTAGAGTCCTCTCTCCCATACTAATTTGAGCCAAACTCCCAACAGACTTTTAGCTAAGAGCATTTGCCATAATATATGCCTTGCTAAGGATATATTGTATGTTGTAATTGTAATCCTTGATTAACTTCATCCATCATATTTGCTTGAGATTCATGTCATTCTACTCAAAGATTCACTTAAGGCTCTTATGGTCTATGAATATCTCATAGTCTCCCCTTAAGGGTAATGCCTCCATATCTTTAATGTGAATACCATGGTTGTCGTCTTTAAGGTGTGTGTCGAGTAGTTCTTCTTGTGAACTTTTAGCTACCAAGACACTTGGGCAATAACTTTACCATGTTGCATAAAGACACAACTCAGGCCCATTTTGGATGTGTCACAATAAATTGTGTAGCCACGTGATCTAGATGGTAAAGTCAGAACTGGTACAGTAGTGAGACACTTCTTCAACTGTTCAAAGCTGTCTTAGCACCTTTAGTCCACTTGATCTTTACTCCTTTCTAAGTTAGTCACGTTAATAGTGTAGCCAGGCATGAGAAATCTTGGACAAAGCATTTGTAATATTGTGCTAGGCCAAAGAAATTGTGGATCTCTATAATAAAGGTTGGTCTTAGGCAATCTCACATTGCTTCAAGCTTTTGTGGGTCTATATTGATCCCATCTTTTAAGATCACATGCCCAAGGAAAGCAACAATTTCAATCCAAAAGTTGCAGTTGGAGAATTCAACGTATACCTAATGCTCCCTTAACATCTAAAGAACTATCATCAAATGTTGGACATGCTCCTCTTCACTCTTAGAATAAATCAAGATGTCATCAATGAAAACTATCATAAATCAATTAAGAAATGGCTTGAACACATAATTTTTCAAATCAATGAATACATCAAGTGTATTTGTTAATCCAAATGATATAATCAAAAATTTGTAATGTCTATATCAAGTCTGAAAAGCCATCATTATGTCTCCTTCACATAGTTTTTAATTTTAATTGGTGGTAACCTGATCGAAGATCCACCTTTAAGAAACACTTGGCACCTTGAAGCTAATCAAATAGATCATCAATCTTGTGCAACAAATACTTGTTCTTTACAGTCACCTTCTTCAACTATCTTAGTCTATGCACAACCATAGCAACCTATCCTATTCTTAACAAAAAGGACAGGAGCACCCCAAGGTGAGGAACTTGGTTGAATGAAGCCTTGGTCTAGTAGATCTTGCAGCATTTGTAATTTTAGTTCCTATAATTTAGTTAGAGTCTTTCTATAAGACAATATAGAGATTGGTTGTCTATTCAGAACTAGATCAATCCCCAACTCAATTTCTTAATCTAGTGATAACCTCGATAATTTTTTTGAAAACACATTAAGGAACTTGGACACCATTAGGACTGATTCCAAACTTGGCACTACTTTTTGTGTGTCCTTTACCATAGCTATTCTTCTTACTTTCACTATTGAAATTAGAGTGACATTCATGTCACTTCAATCCCCTCAAAAGGAAAAAGTTGGCTTCTCAAGAAAAGAAAATTTGACCACCTCATCGTAACAGTCCAAATGAGCACAATTGACTGGTAAACAATCCATTCCCAATATTATGCCAAAGTCACTCTTTGGTAGTACCACTAAGTTTACATTCATGTCCTTACCTGATACATTCAATACACAACCCTTGACTGCTAAGGTAACTTGAAGACAATCTCCCACAAGTGTGGTTACATACAAACAATTGGACATAGGTACATAAGGAATTCTCAATCTTGCAGTAGAATCTATAAAAATATAGGAGTGGGTTGCTACAAAGTCAAATAAGGCTTTGGTAGTTAAGAGTTTATAAGGATTGTACCTACAACAACTACATTGGATCCATAGGCATCCTATCAAGTGAGTATGTATACATATAATCTAATGTCCTTGTGATGTCTAGGCTTTACTAACTAAGCCATGGTCTATTCCCTTACCAATGGCTTTGGCGGGTGGTTTGATTGAACCAATTAAAGCTAAGGATACAATGGATCCTTGTGCGGTTCTTCCTTCTACTGGTGTTGTGTATAAACTTCCCCTATGGCCCATTTGGCCACACTTGAAATAGGCATTTGTGCCTTGTTGGCACAATCGGTAGTGATGCCTTCCTCATGTAGGATACTCTGGGTGAGTCTTCACCAAAACTTTAACTTGAAAGGCATTTTGATAATTGTGATTTGTCTGCCATACCATATTCTACCACTTACACTCTAGCTTCTACTAACTTAGAGCCTCATTGATCTTTTCCTTGTATTCCACTAGTTTCCATGTCCAGCAATTTAATGAGATTGGCTAACATACTACCCCTTTGGAACTTGTTTCTATTCCTCTTCTATGTCATCCCTAAAGGCCTTTGCTTGTCTCAGCTCTTTTTTTTTCCTCATTCCTATGTCTAATACTCTACTTAAAGTGTCTTCCATAGTGGCTTGGTTATCTACTATAATTACCATGGAATAGTTAGCTGATCAAACTAATCCTCTACTCTGGCACCACTTCTTGTGCAAAGTGTGACAATTTGTTAAACTACTGTGTATAGTCCGCCACAGTCATTTCAAGGCCTATCTTGAGTTCTAAGAATTCTTTGATTCTTGTGTCACTGATAGTCTTAGGAAGAAAATGTCTTAGGAAGGCTTCTTGATATGATTCCCAATTTTCAAGCAACGTTGTTGGCCTTCTCATGTCAATCCTTGTCGCGATGCCATTACAAGGCTACTACCTCTAGTACAAAACTTGTGAATTCCACATATCTGGTAGTAGGGCAGCCTAGTACCCTTAACAATCTTTCTATCTATTCTAGGAATTTGTGCAGGTCCAGAGCCTAATACTCACCCTAAAACATGGATGAATTAATTCATAGGAAGTTAATGATTTGAGGATTGCTTGTAGGAGAAGGTGACACTTGGAATTGTGTTTGTTCTTGCTCATTCTACCCATTTCTTTGGGCCATTACTTGGACCAATGCTTCCATAGTGAGTTGAAGTTAGTTCACTCTAGCTAATATGCTCGTGGAGCACTGTGCAGCTTCTCAGACTGCGTTCCCCCTTGTCTATTTCTTATGTTCAAGGACTTATTCAAAAGCCTTATTCCTTATCTTCGAAAGGCATTCTAGCTACTGCATTATGTGTTCTAAGAGTCATTCTTGTCCTAGGGTTTTGAAAGAAATAAGATAAAGGAGTTAATTTTTGGTTCATGTTTTCATGTCTAAAATGCAGATAAACTTTGTACTGATTAGAAGTAGACTAGTCCTAAGGAATGTTGATCACTCCTAGGTGTAACCATCATCACCCAAAATCTAACCATCCCTAATGCCAGCTAGACTTAACATGAGCTCTAGTACCTACTTGTCACATCCCCAGAGTTGGGAATGTGATTGGCTTGGATTGCCAAGTGACAACCAAATAATTCATAAGCTCCTGACTCTTGAAACATAAATAAACATATTTATGAAATAAATACCAAAATGTATGTTTAAAAGTAAATCAAGTTTAAAACAAAAGATTCCTTAAGGTAAAATCTCAAAATAAATCTAAAAATCTGAATAGGTACTGGGTCAACCTGGCTAGCACCAATTACTTCTAATGATATCCATATACTGAAATCAGTCTCCTACCTCTAATGTGCAAGAGATAACCCTATTTGATCAAGGTTCATTGGGACTTCATTATCTAAAATTGTAAACATGAATGGATGAGAACAACTTGAGTACTTAGTGGGGTAGAAACGTTGGTGATAAATATACATATAAACATCTCTCATGTACTTAACACATATACATAGTCATGTTCATATTCATATGCATTCATAATCATGTTTATATTTACTTTCATTTTATGTCCAAATATCTCAGTTCATCTCATTGAACTCAAATTTATTGTAACAATTGAATATTTTGTTCACAATTTAATAATATAAAAAATTGATGAAAACAAATATATTTAACAATTAATAGCATAGAATAAATAAAAAAATTATGAATGGTAAAAAAAAGTACTATAAGACTATTATTCATATTATAAGAAAACATAATGTAGCATAAATTGTCTTAAAATATAAAGGTATATTACGACCACAGCCATACTAATGAAAAATGAAGAAATATATTAGTAATAAAAATATGCTATATTTTACAACAAATTTTAATTAATCATTTTATTTAAAAATATTATATATAATATATGCTTATACACATATATATATATATATTTATATGTTTATATATTGAGTCAGTTTATGATACAAATAAATTACACTTAAGTTCGGCTTATTTACAATATGAGCTAGATAATTCATCTCATAGATTGTCATTTGTCTCATAAGTTCAGCTTATTGAGTTAAAATTCGAATTAAGTTATGAGTTGTTTGTAAATTAGATTGATTAAAATTCGAATTAAGTTATGAGTTGTTTGTAAATTAGAT
>JANHAO010013945.1:0-15587 GCA_026873985.1 Saraca asoca | reverse complement strand
GCTTCCACTAAATTAGCCATACCTTTGAATAGTCTTTCTCTCCATAAATATCTCCAACAAGCATGTCTATCACTCTATTGTTCCCTCGATAACTCAGTTCCAACAACTCATCAAAACTGCAGCAGAAAGCATTTTACTGATAATCTAATGATTGTACATGAAGACCAAATAAAGAGCTGTGAAGGAAAATTAACCTCATGCACTAAGTTAAAATTAACCTCTTAAGGAGTACATACATAAATCCAAGTGCATTACAACATAAGTAGATATATATATTTTGTATCAAATCCTATAAGTTTCATTTTATATATCTCTTCACAACTCATAAGTTTTACACATGCACATCGAATATGTGTACCTTGTGGAAACTACCAATCTCCTTAATATGTACAGTGTAAAGTGCCAATTGTAGGAATAAAAGGCAGGGAAGTGGGCTTTGTTCAAATTGAATATGAAGGTTAGAGGCTCAGTTACTGGTTTAGACAGAATCTACAGATTTTTTTTCTTTTATCATAGTTAATTCCATAATATGAACAAGGCATAATTCCCATCTACATATTTTAGGGGTGCAATAGTGAACACATTTTTCATGCCATAACATGATTGACCTTTTCATTTTCATTACCTTAGATTATCAGTAATTTTTTTTTCGTGCTTGTGTGCCACTTATAATCATTAATATACTATCTTACAGGAGGCACTAATTGAGCAGTTGATATTTTTGAAGCAGGAAATATTAGAAAAGTGTGAATTAGAACAAATTCTCCTTCCAATCATCTCGGATCCTATGGATATTGATTCCTCAACACCTGGTCCAGTTTTAGACTTTGATCAACTAAGTAGGACACAAATTGATTCAACATACATTGCTTAATTCTTCATTCTAGACAAAACCAAAAAACCTAATCCAACAAGATTCCACAAAAAGGGCTTGGGTAATCAAATTTTTTTTTAACACACGGAATAGAAAAAGAGGCAAAATAGAAAGTACAAATTCAAAAGTTTGAAGAATTAAAATAATGTGAGGGTTACCTCTTACCACCTGCAGCGTACCCTTTTGGTTCAGGAGAATCACATCAGCTGCCCAAGAAAAGAGGAGACAAGGTCTCTGACGAAGAGAGGAGATGAAGTCGAGGGTTAGAAGTCTCTGATGAAGAGAGGAGATAAGGTCGAGGGTTAGAGGAAAGGAGACGAGGTCGAGGGTGTTGGGGGTAAGTAAGGAAAAATTTCACCTTATCCTATTTGATCCATTTTTATCTCAGCCTATCCCATGGAATAAAAATTTCAACTAAGAGCCTGGATATGATAGCAAACCTGATAGGATATTCCTATCATGTTGGTTCACCAAACGTAAAATAAAAGCAGGTATCAAGTGCACCAAACAAGCCGTTAAACTAAATAAAAGGTTTAGTTACACATTAAAATAAAAATAAAAATAAAATAAAAAAGAGAACACTTTAAAGGGGTTGGTGTTCTTACTCTAGGAGATATCCTCCTTTATTACAAAAGTGAGATAAAAATGAAAGGTTTCTAAATGACTACTAATTTCACATTTTTATACTTTATACCTCTTATCTCTTTTTGGTTGTTGATTAGGGTTAGATAGAAACATAATTGAACTAGGATCTCTTCATAAAAGTTGTAGCCTTATCTCTTAGTGATCCAGTGGCTTTAACTTTGTTTAAAAATTCAACTCCTAACTCAATTTATAGGCCAAAAAATGAAATAGTTTTTATAAAGCAGACTAATCCATAACAGAGTTTATCACTTGGATTCACAACTTAGA
The DNA here is from genome assembly GCA_026873985.1 of Saraca asoca. Taxonomy (NCBI): domain Eukaryota; kingdom Viridiplantae; phylum Streptophyta; class Magnoliopsida; order Fabales; family Fabaceae; genus Saraca; species Saraca asoca. The sequence goes on along the minus strand of JANHAO010013945.1, from coordinate 13,801 downwards.
AACTTAATCAAAATAGTATGTTTTGACCATAAATCCTTCATAAAATACTAAGAATAATTCTGAATTAGCTTGTCAGCACTCTATTTTAGCTTTTAGACTAAATTCAACCCTCTAAATGGCTTAATTGCGCTTGAGGCTTTGCATAAAATATGTAAAGTGGTCTCTTAGATTTTGAAAGATATAAAAATTACCTATAAATAAAGTCCAAAACTCAACACACACCTAAGTATTTGAAACAGTATTAAATTACCGAATTAGTCAAATTAAGTTTCAAAATTGACCAAATCAAGAAACCAATCATAAGTGTCCAATTTAACATATAAACATGACAAAAAAGTAAGCATATAAAGGATGTAAAATATGTATAAATTGCATTTATCAATTGTCTACTCAAGGTGGATTGGGCTACACATCTAGTGCAACTCTTTAGGTCAAAGGAGTCCGTACTCCTTAAACTACTTTCTCCTTTATGTCCAATAGGCCCAAACACTTTTTTATGAGTTCATACTCATAAACTCTCTTCTTGCAATCATCTTGAAATTAAACTATTCAACTTAGAACTATTTCTAAGTGAGGAACTGTTCCTTTATTTTAGATCTCCTTTAGTATTGATATAAATGCTCTCTAACATTTAAATATGAATTATAGAAATTTACTACTATTTAATAATTATAATCTCCATCAGAATTATTAAATCTTTGATTAATTAATACTTTTAATTGTATTAGAACACTAAATTAATCAATTCAAATTTCCAAGAAGTTTATCAAATTCAACTTCTGAATTCATAACATTTTGCATTCTAGCTTTCCTTTGACTTTGAATCAAAGTGATTCTATTGTATGTGACCCATTAGGCTTCTATGCATGTTGGAAATGAATTCATTTGCAAGCTTCTTCAAGCTCAATTGAATTAAAACTCATTTTAGTTCACACACAATTTCTCCAACTTGTTCAAACAAATTCATAAATCATGATTAACTTTTAGTAAAGCATCGTGACCACCCAAATGCTAGGAATAGATTTACTTAGAAATCAAACCTTTCATGACATGATGTTAGTGTGTAATTCAATCCCTTCATCTATTGCTATTCAAATTAGACTCAGGATATGGTTCAAGTGTCAACCCTATAAATGTCCAATCTAGAGTTTATGTTTGACCTTGTGCTATTTCACAATCATTCATATATAAAACTCTTTTTATTTATCATTAATTGATTAGACATAAAAAAAATTTTATGCATTAATCAATACATGACCTATGATTTTTATCATAGCATAATTGTCAAAACATCTTTAGAATATATTTTCTTTGTTACCAAGGAGGATGAATTTTCCCTTTATCAATCACTACTTTCATGTACTTCATGGTGTACCCAAAATTATTTGTATATAGTCTTTCAAGAGTGCAAACCTAGAATAAAATCAACGTACATGACTCTATGTATAAGATATTATGTTGATGTCAAGTCTAAAGATTACTTACACTACCTTTCATATGAGAAATGCATGGACACATGATAACAATCTATATAGTTTCTCAAGGTAGGTCAATTCAGTCCTATGTTCTCTAACAAAAGATAATTTTTATTATGTTCAGCATAAGTGACAATTACCACTAAAAAAAATATCATTAATCTTTAATGGTAGTACTTAGCTATTCTTCAAATGCCCTATCTTTGTAGTTAGCTTAGTTATGTTAACATGCATATTTATCATCTTACAAAAGATACATTATGTATCAGTGAAAATAACTACATTTTCCGTGAGTGCAAACATAGAAGATGAATAACAACATGGTAGAGCTTCGTCCATGTCGCTTAGAAACAACGTGAAACTGCCAAAAGTGTAATCTGTTTCTATGACAACTGACAATAATGTTTGTTGCTCACATGACAAGTTGAGAATATTTCAATTAATATCAACATTCAATGATCAGTAGATCATTTACTGGCAAAAGAAAACAGTGCACAATTTTACAATTAATTCTTATACAAGGACAAAGGTTCCGGAAACTTTAGCTAGAACATTAAAGGATTTACTGCAGGTGATATTATTCAAATACGACATTTTGCTGCAAATTCAGGTCCACTACTTCATCATCGATTTGTACATGTGGGATACGAGCTATCTTAGGCCAATCTTTCCCTGTCTTGGGTTTAATCCTGGATATCAACAATGGAGTTTCCTTGATGCAAAGGAAAATCAAGGAAGGAGGCAAACCTTGTTCAGGCAAGGACCCAAGTTTATCACAGCAACTTATTTCAAGTGTTTGCAGAGATTTCAGGTGTTGAAGCCCCTTGTAGTTTAGTTTCTGGAGACTTGTAAGCGCGCTGATACGCAGAGAGCTAATTTGGCTAGGAAGCAGATTCTCCTCTGGAAATGACTCCATGCCTATGCATCCACCTTCGATCTCCAAGTGACTCAGAGATTTAAGATTGTGCAAACCCCATTCTTTCTGTGGTTTGAGTTTGTCACAGGAAGTGATGGACAGCAAAGTTAGGCTAGAAGGCATTCCCCCAAATGGGAAAGATCGGAGTTCTGGACATCTATGCAAGAACAATGACTGAAGGGATGTGAGAGAGTTCATAAGTTTTGGCAATTTACTGAGGCTCTTGCAGTTGGAAATGAAAAGGGATGCAAGATTTGGAGCAGGCAATATTTCTTCTGTCAATGCTATCAATCTTGGGCAATCTCTAATTTCCAGACTCTCAAGTGATACAAGATTGCTCCAAGATTCACCTGTAATACAGAAAGAGAGAAGATTGGGACAATCCCATATACAAAGAATTTTGAGATGAGGGAACAGATTTAAGGTCAAGATTGTAAGAGTTTCACAACTACTCCCTATGCACAAATGCTCAAGGAATGCAATACCATGTGTTGAATTTGGAGATGGGAGAAATTCCAATCTTCTGCAGTTTCTGACGTAAAGTGTTCTCAGTGAAGCAGGATAAGGGAAGGATTTGAGAGAACAACAATTAATCAGATACAACTCTTGAAGAGTAGGGATTCCATGCAGTAAACCATCAGGAACGGCTTCTAAGGACTCACATCCATCAATTTTAAGACCCTGCAGCTGGGATGGAAGTTTCTTCAATTGTGATACAGTTGAAACCTTTAGTATTTCAAAAGATGAACGCTGATCATCATCTAAATCCTCTTCTGAAATAGCTTCTTCCTTAGGAAGAGAGTCTTGCGCAGTAAGTGGAATGCTGGCTTCAGCCAAGGAAGATATTTGATCAATATTGGTTTTGGTGTCAGGAATTTGAGCTTCAACTTGAGGACTAAGCAGGCCAGAGGATAGTTCCTTCAATTTTGGGATTTTTGATGCATTGGATGAAGAAGGGTCAGAAGCTGACAATTGGTTTCTAGCTAATGCAATTTCCATCCTATCTTCATGAGCTGTTTCTTCAATTTCACTTAAAGAGCCAATGGTGTACTTAGTACTTGGGAAGCCAGAGTAGGATTGTGAGGTGAAATCCTGTACTTCTTCTGAAATTGTAACTCGACGCAAAGAGACATGAGAAGGGATTTTAACAACATTTCTCATCAAGCTTTCATGGCTCTCATGTACAAAGACTTCACATGTAATTGGCACTTTCGGAAGTGAAGACACAAGGTCATAGCATCCAAAAATCTCAAGCTTTTCTAAGAAAGGAAGTTCCTTGGGTAAATCTCGAACTAGCTTGGGACACCTAATTATGTAGAGCTCAAGGAGACATGGGAATTCAATACCTTGGAATATATGCCAATCTCTCCACTCCAACATTTCCCGTAAGTGTAAACACTGTAAAGACTGAAATGGCTTATGTGAAGGAGTCGTCATTCCATAAAACTCCGGGCCTACTGTGCTCACCTTATTGAAACTTTCAACGTAGAGATCTTTCAGAAATGGAAGATGCCCAAGTGTTGGCAATGAATTGCAATTTTCACAGTGACGGATATCTAGTAACTGTAAATTCCAGTATGAAGAATCCCCCAACCAACTAGGAAATCTTGTACCACTGTAGTGTTCAATGGTGAGCCTTTTTATGTCTCTATGTGGTTCTAGATTCCCTAGTACTTCAATTTCATTTTCCACACGGTCAGCGCCTTTTTCCCATTGAAGCATAAGATCGTCAAGATTATTTTTCTCTCTCAATTTGGCATGTGGCACATCCATAGCAAACCTCACATTTTGCAAATTTGAAATAGCTAGTGTTTTGAGCCTGGAGAGCCCTGCTAGATCTTCAAACCTCTGCCTACTACTTTTGGAAACAACGAAGTCTGTCAATGTAAGGAGACTTGTTAACTTATTCATTTGAAAAGGCATCTCTTGCACACCGCTATCTCTAATATCAAGGAAACGCAAGTTTATCAGATTGCTAAAATTTTGAGGAAAACTCTTGAGGGAAGTGCAGTTTATCAATAAAAGTGTCTCTAAATTGATCAAATCACCAATGGAATCAGGCAATGCCTGTAATGCAGTGTGAGAAAGGTCAAGGTAACAAAGATGGTTCAGTCTTCCAATTGAAGCAGGCAAGTCAGTTATATGGTAGTAAGATAAAGAAAGAACATGGAAAACCTGTGGATTCAACTGCATGAGTATTTTCTCCAGCACCCAAGTACGGAATTGCCTAGGTGCTCCTTCAAGAGGCAAATGAAATGGTAAGATGGTCCTTAACAAATGAGCATGCTGATCCAAAATTGTCTCTGGGAAGTCCTGTATGCTTCGGGAATATGACAAATGATATTGTTTACTAGATTCTCCAAATGCATAGGATGCCAAATCATGAACCAAATTATGCATTACATAACTAACACCAACACCCATTGGTTGCAAAAATGACCTCATTATTAGATAGCCAAAATATTCATCGCCTGCCTCTTCCATGCTTTTACCATTGGATTTGGAATGCTGCAGGAAGCCTTCGGCCATCCACAACAGAACAACTTCTTTCTGCTTGAACTCGTAACCTTTTGGAAATAGTGACAAATAAGCAAAGCATCTTTTCAGCATTGCAGGAAGTTCAAGGTAGCAAAGTATCAAGGATGAAGGAATTAGGAGATTGACATCATCGGAGTTCAATAAATTGCTCTTCAATATCCGAATCCATTCTTCAAGATACAATTTATCTTGTAAGAGGCTTCCAACCATTTTTGCAGTCAATGGAAGATGCCCCAATTTGTTGACGATTTCTTTGCCTATAGCTTCCAGTTCTGGGTGTTCACGAAGGTCTATGTGCCCAAAAGCATGTACCAGAAAGATTGACCAACAATTTTCTGTTGATAGCAACCCCAAATGCAGCGTATGATTCGCCGGCGGTATGACAACTACCGGATCATCTACGGGGCTCATAGTTAAGATTACATCACCTCCTCTTGCTACATCTTCAAGAGAACTAATCAAGTTGGTCCACTTGTCTAAACCATCCTCAATCATGCAATCATCCAACACGAGCAGAAATTTCTTCCCCGCTAAACACTCCTGCAATCTTTTCCGCAGTAGTTCAAAATCATTGCTGGGAAAAAACTCGTTAGTGATTGCCTCAAGAATCTTCTTTGCCAGAAAGTTAACACCGGCTTTGTATGGGATAGTGACCCAAGCTCTAACCTCAAAAGCTTCCCTCACCTTGTGATTGAAGTAAACAAGATCAGCAAAGGAAGTCTTACCTGCCCCATTCTTGCCCATTATATTGATCACTCTCACACGGCCACCACCTGTTTCGCGGCTTGAGATTAAACTTTGCAATATAGTCTTCTCAACATCCTCTCTTCCGTAGAAAAAATCCTTGGGATAGTTACCATAAAAATAGTTGTCCAAAACCTGAGAACAAGAAGGCAATCCTTGGAGAGATTCCTTGAATGTGGCACGCTCCTTCAAGCCAAGCAAATCCTTCTTCTTCACCAAAGCTTCTAATCTCTCAAGAATGTAGCTGATTTTGGCCTTTGATTCTTCAGCTTCTGCACGATGCTTGTTCGACGAAATGAACCTGCGAATTTCATCCCTAAGCCGCAAGCGGCGTCCCAAAGATTTTGTAGTGATTTCACCAAGAAGCTCCTCCAAGTGGTAAAGAGCATGTTGGAGATCATTCAGCCAAGCCTTCACTTCTTCTCCTCCTTCTCTAAATTGCTTCTCTTCGGCATCATCCACCACTGCATCAAGGCTCTGCAACACAGCCTTTGACTTGCGCAGATATTTGAATTTCTTGATTAAGTCATTGGTTTGAGAAGTAGCAAGGTTGTCTAATAGATCATGGAGGAAAGCAGAGAGTAATGCTCTGCCCATGCTGATAATTTGAAGCAAAAAAAAAAAGACTTGCTCTGAATAATCAAAAATGTCAAGATACAGAGCTTGGATATCCAGTTTTTGGTTGACTTTCTGCAGCAGCTTCTCTGGTAGGACAGGAAAGACAAACAAAATACATGAAGCAAATATAATTTGATATCACAATATGGTAAATCTAATTTATTAGGCTTTTAAGACGATGAATATAAAAATATTTTTAACAAAATTATAATAGCATGAAGGTAATGATTATATAAAATTAAACTATAAAATGATACTGAAAAAATATTAATTAAAAGAGACAAACTGCAGGAATGTTATTTAAAGAATCAAAAGGGTTAGAGAGGGATGACGTTATAATTTAGCGCCAATAAATTTTCCTGGTGATGATTGGGTATGTATTTGAGGGTTTTGCTTATTTTCATGAAAGTTTAATAATAAAATTTGCTAGATTTATATGAAATTTGGGATTTTTTTTCAAAAAAAAAGTTGTAAATGTATAAATTTTAGGTGTAAAAAATATACAAAAAATTATAATTTTATTATTTAAAACATAAAAAGTATTTTTATATAAAAATTATCATTTCCAATAAAAAAAAATTGTAAAACAGATAAAATTTATAGGAGGAGATATGAATTTTTTTTCAAATTCGCGTAGAAGAATTTTCTTAGGTGCTTTTATTACCACAACGTGCCGGTCAACCGATGAATTAGCAAGAGGAAGAAAAGTCATTTGTTGTCCTTTTCAAACCATCTCCGTCCAAGTATAAATCTTGACTAAGTGGTTTTTTTTTTTTTTTTTTTTTTTTTTTTAAGATTTTATTTTATTTTTTTGGGTTTCATTTTTTATTCTTTGTATGAGTCCAGTGACATGGGATAATCCAATTACTATTATATTGCTGTCACATATGTTTATCTAACTTTTTTGTCACATTAGTAATTAGTTGACTTTTCTTCACGAAATAACAAAAAAAAAAATATTTATATATTTCAATTAAAATACATATTTTTATTCTCACTCAATAAAAAAAAAGACAATTATATCATAGGATAACAGGGGACTCATTAATATTGAGATTTTGACCCAAATGATAATTTTTTATTTATATTTTTATTTTAAAATAATGTTACTTGTATTTATCTGTATTCATTTTTTTTCATATAAAAAAAATTTGCTAATTTAACCTTTTTCTTTGACAAATAAAAAAAAAATTTCTTGATATTAAAAGGAGAATAAGTACAAAAAGAAAATACAAGTAATATTATTTTTCATTTTATTCAAATTTAAATTTTAATGAGATATAATTATAATTAATTATTAATTATTTTTTATTACAAATTTTCTTATATTTTGGCATGAACAATTCTTCAATGAGGAGTGAATTGTCAGCATTTTTTCCGGAGCAATTCTCGAAACTCGTGTGAAGAAATGCTTCCAGAAAAACTTGGACAGAAGCAGAGAGAAATGCCTCTCCTAGTAAGACCTCAGGCATCTTTATATCAAACCGGAAAGTATTGAAAATGGGTGATTTTGGGCAGTGAAAATGAGCAAGTGACACTTCTGATCTTTTCATGTTTCTTGTACTTGAAACTTGAATTTTGTAACCAATCAAGAAACACACACCCAGTCCATGGATAAAACAAAATTATATTATTTATCATTAAAATGCTTTCTTGGGAGAAAAAGAAAACATAAAATCATTTAAATAATTTCTTTATAATATTGAGAGAGTATGATGTGATTCTTAGTTCGAGAGAGGAGAATATTTCCTTCTTTTTATTCCAACCAATCTTAGTTTTCCATGTGACATACAGTGAAGTATAAGTAGAATGACCTCAATTCTTGATTTGTTAAAAGGATTCTCAAACGGCTAAGACAAAACCTAATGGCATCAGTATAACTAGTTAACCACTAACAGTAGGCAGGAAAGTACGGTCACAAGAACAAAATTGTAGACCGTATTTCTAGAATCCTGCAACAAATAAATCAAAATTCAGTGAAGTTGAATGGGAAAATAAGTTACATTTGGAAAATAATTTATTTTAAATGTTTAGACATGGAAGATCACTTGGTAGGTCCTTGGTCAACAGAGGGCTGTCCTCAATATGGATCTCCAGAACATGAGGCAAACCTCTTTGACCTTCATTGAAAGAATCAGGACACCATTCTTCCCAAGCTGACATGTTTTCAAACCTCAAAATTTCTAGTGCAGGAAAGTTCTGAATTTCAGTAGCAGAAGAATAAGTTCCCTTACTAAGAAATTCAGAGCCCACACTAACTAATTGAGCAAATTTGACAATCCAGAGGTCTTTCATGAGGGAAGCTGTCCAAGTTCACAATCCTTTAAATCAGCAACACGTTTTATGCAATGAATGAACAACTATTCAAGCACTTCTTTCTGCTTCTATAGAAACCTTACTTTACAAGATCACTGTAAGTGAGTTCAAAGACTTCTTCAAAAGCAGAAAGCTGAATGTTTCACTGCTTGATGAGCTAAGGACAATGCTGCTGGCTCTGAGTGTTGTTCTCAATGATGCTGAGGAGAAAGAGATCAGCAATCATCATGTCAGAAAATGGCTTGATGAGTTGGAGGATGCGATCTTGGATGCTGAAGACTTGCTGGATGAAATCAATTATGACTCTCTGTGATGCAAGGTGGAAGGAGAATCTCAAACCACAAGGAGTGAGGTTTGAAAATTCCCTTCTTCTCCCTTTAATCAATTTTATAGAGAGATCAATTCCAAAATGGAGGATGTGTCGAAGGCTGAAAATGTCTGCAGAACAAAAGGATATTCTTGGTTTGCAGAGTGTAGGTGGCAGGGCGTACACGAGAGCCCCTACAACTTCATTGATAGTTGAATCATTCAAGGTTAGTAGAATAGAAGATAAACATAAACTCAAAACCATGCTGTTATCTGATGATCATGCAAATAGTTATAAAATAGGCGTAGTTGCAATTTTAGGCATGGATGGGTTGGTAAAACAACCCTTACTCAACTTCTTTACAATGACAAGGAAGTGGAAGAATATTTTGATTTAAAAGCTTGGGTTGGTTTGTCTGAGGATTTTGATGTCATTAGGGTAACCAAGACTCTTCTTGAGTCAATCACTTCAAAGGTTTATGATAGTAATAATTTAGATTTTCTTCGAACTGAGTTAAGGCAAAATTTAATCAATAAAATTTTTTTTGTTTGTGTTGGATGATCTATGGAATAACAAATATAACAATTGGGATGAGCTACAAACTCCTTTTAGCAGTGAAAAATAGTGAAGCAAGATTATAATAACAACACGCCAACAAAAAGTTGCAGAAGTGTCACAAACATTTCCTCCTTACAGATTGCAGTCTCCCTCAAATGATGATTGCTGGTCTTTACTTGCCAAGCATGCATTCAGAAGTGAAGACTCAAGTAGGAGTCCTAATCTACAAAAGATTGGAAGAGAAATTGCTGCGGTGGCCTACCCATGGCTGCTAAAACACTTGGGGGCCTTCTGTGTTCAAAATTAGATACAAGTAAGTGGAATGAAATTTTGAATAGCAACTTACGGGATTTACAAAGAGATGAAGTTTTACCAGCTTTGCATTTGAGATATCTTTATCTTCCAGCACATTTGAAAAAATGTTTTGCTTATTGCTCAATTTTTGTAAGGGTTATCAATTGGATAGAAAACATTTGGTTTTATTGTGGATGGCCGAAGGTTTAATTCAAAAGTCTCATGAAGGGCAAATGATAGAAGAGATACGTGATGGTTATTTTGCTGAATTACTATTGCTAATGGAGATAAATTTGTCATGTATGACCTTGTTGTTGATCGAGCTATAATTGTATCTAAAAATGGCTGTTTTGGGAGTGAGGGTATTACAATCTCTGAAATTACTAGGCATCTGTCATACATTACTAGGCATCTGTACAAAGAAAGTTTTTGTGATGATTGCAAGAAGTCTGAGAACATTTGCAATTTAAAATGCTTAAGAACCTTTCTACCACTCAAATCAGAGTATTTTGGAGAGTGTTACTTAACTAGAAAGGTGCTTGATGATTTTCTCCCAAAAGTCAGACTGTTATGTGTGTTGTCATATTCCAATTATTGCAACATCATCCAGATGCCAGATTCTATCAGAAGTTTGGTGCACTTGTGATATCTAAACCTCTCCAATACTGGAATTGCCAAATTGCCAGATACAATATGCATGTTTTAAAATTTGCAAATCTTCATTTTATCAAAGCGTTGTCTTCTCATTGAGTTGCCATCACATATAGGAAAACTAGGTAATTTGCATCACCTATATAGTAGTGGGACTCAAACAAAGGTGATGCCTAAGCAAATTGTTGGGCTACAAACTCTTAGAACTTTGAATATTTTTGTAGTTGGCAAGCAACATGACAGACTAAGGGTTCGAGAGATCAGACAGCTTCCACATTTACAACGAAAACTCTCGATTTTGAAGCTTCAAAATGCCAGGGATGCTTTTGATGCCAATTTGAAGAAGAAAGAAAAAATCGAGGACTTGTCATTGGAATGGGAAGAAGACACTAAAGATTCAAGAATTGAGAAGGATTGTACTTTACCATCTGCAACCATCTTCAAACTTAGGCAACTCACCGTCAAATGGTATGGTGGAACTAGTTTTCCTAGTTGGCTGGGGGATTCTTCATTTTGTAACATGATGTCCCTATGTGTCATTAATTGCTATTATTGCATAACACTGCTACCACTTGGGCAATTGCCTTCTCTGAAGGAGTTAGAGGTTGGTAGGATGAAATTATTGGAGAGTCTTGGTCATGATTTTTATGTTCAGACGGGTTTCCAATCCTTCATTTCAACCATTTCCGTCATTGGAGCATATGAAATTCAAAGACATGGGAAATTGGGAGGAAAGGCTGCCATTAGCAACTGAAGGCAGTAACATACCTTTTCCACATCTTAAAAAGTCTAAGCTAAGGGGACATTTGCCTGCCACCTTCCTTCTTTGACGAAGGTGAAGAAATCAAGTTGTTATGAGTTGAAGACAAGAACATCTACACTGCATTGGCTCACATCAATCCAACATTTAGATATTAAAGGAGGAGACCAATGGTCTTTGCTTGGGGATGAATATGATTCTCAATGCTCACTGAAGAGTTTAACCATTGGAAGCTGTGTTAGCCTGCCCTTGTTACCCGAAATGATTCTGAACTGCAACTGTCTTGGAAGCTTAACTTTGGATGCCATTCCATCTCTGACTTCTTTCCAATTGGTGGTCTGCCCATTTCATTGAGATCGCTTTTTATCAACCATTGTCACAACTTAGCATTCCTGCCTCCTGAAACATGGTGCAATCACACATCACTTGTATATTTGAGGCTATTGTCTAGCTGTGATTCACTTTCATCCTTTGCTTTGGATTCCTTTCCTGCACTCGAAAAGCTTTACATTCAGGGTTGTGTGAATCTTGAATTCCTATCCATTTCAGAAGCTTCTGCGCAACATCCCTCACATCTTCTACAGTTACGCATCATGTACTGTGAAAAACTAAGATCATTGCCAGGGCCCAGAAAGGATCGACTCAATCAACCTTCGGAGCTTGGAAATTATTGGTCTTCCAAAACTTGCATCACTTGCTCGAGCAGGTTTGCCTCTCAACCTGCAAACCTTTCAAGTCATCGGACGTGGGAGACAATCTCCTGCAGGCATAGCTGACTGGGGTCTCAAACATCTCACTTCTCTCTCTCACCTTGAAATTGGTGGTGATGATATTGTAAACTCGTTGCTAAAGGAGCCATTCTTGATGCCCAATTCTCATGTGATTCTTTGGATTGGGAATCGGTCCAATCTGAAATCCTTGAAAGGAAATAGGTTTCCATATCTCACCTTTCTGCAATATCTCTATTTCGATAATTTTGAGAGGCTTGAGTCCTTACCTGAAGACGAGCTTCAACACCTTAACAATCTAGAACAACTTAGTATCTATGGGTGTCCGAGACTTGAGTCCATACCAGAATATGGATTGTCTTCCTCTCTTTATTGAGAAACTCAGAGTGTCCTCTACTAGAAGCAAGGTACCAAAGTCAGAAAGGGGAACAATGGTCCAAGATTGCTGATATCCCTGTCATAAAAATAAATGAAGATGTGTTACTATGAGTCCTCGGAAGAACTGGAATCAGTGGAATCTCAATCAGGTGAAAATTACTCAACTTCAATTCCCTTCCATTAATTTTCTTTTCCATTAATGCCACGAATGAAGAATATATTTGACAGAGATTCAAACTATTATAGAATCTAAGAAGTTTGTGTCATAGATTACTTCTCATTTGTCACACAACATTGCTCAACTCTACTTTATTATATGTCTTAAAAGAAATCTTATTCTTACTTCTGACTCCTGAAAAATAGATGCTGCAAGATTCGATTATTCCATATATCATAATTCTCAGTCAAAAGCCAATGCTCTGCCAGCTATCTTTACTTTTGGTTGCTGGTTTGAATTATGGAATTTGCGCATGCCATTATTCATTTTCAGTCTCTCCATTCCACAGGTTGCATGCCATGCAGCAGGAGTTTTTTTACATCTTACTTATTCTTCATGAACTGCTGAAATTGATTGAAGGTAGATTTCCTGCAGAAGTTGAAATATAAGGAAAAAAAAATACTTGTAATTTTTATTTTCTTGCATCAATGAAAGATCTTGTTCGACAAAAAGGAAGCAAGTGACTTAATACCTTTGAATATTGTCAATTTTCAATGCCTTTTTTTTTTTCCCAGTTTTCCATTCTTAAGCCTTTTCCATGATCTCATTGAAATTTTCCCTTATTTATTTATTTTTTTAATCTGTGAAAGAAGGGGAAGATATACAATAGCTCTGATTTATGAAGTTTCAAAGGACAAAGTAGAAAATAATTCAATACCAAAACCCCAAGGAGCTGAAACCAAATGTTTCTTGTGAAAGCATTATAAAAATATAGGCACAGAAAATGAGAAGCCACAGTAATATAAGAATATAAACTTTTTCATTACTTTCCAAATAGTTCGCATTCCACAAAAAGTTGATATAATGAGATAAGATACAGATTTTAGTGAGAACTAACCATTTTTACAAGCCATCCAAATTAATTGTTCTTTTCTTGATGTGTAAGAAACATAAAAGATCATTTTTTACAAAAAAAGTTTATTACTTTGCGGATATCATTTTATAATAACTTCATTATATTTATTGACGAAGAGGAAATAATTTTTAATATGCATATCCATTATTGTGAAGGATTCCTTTTACTATGAACACACTAAATAAATTAATTGATGAATTATCATAACTAACTCCTAACATTTTTCCTTCCCACTCTATATTTTGATTGATTTGTCTCTTTATTTCTCTGATTTATCTAACTTCCTAATTTTTTTTTTTCAAAGAAAAAACGCGTTTCTCTTGCGAATTTATAAAGCACAAGATTTTCCTACGTGGACCGTTATAAACTTATCAAGAATTCATTTCTTTCTCTCTTGAGGTATAAAAAAGAAAAGTAATATGTAGTGCTTGTTAATGCATGAGAA
>JANHAO010013944.1:0-15587 GCA_026873985.1 Saraca asoca | reverse complement strand
TCCATACTCAGGTAGTTGCTTCCAGACTATCAGGAACATGGATTCTTCAAGCCTTCCAGGTAATTCTAAACTTTAATTACTGATATATGCTATAGGTTCGCCTACAGATCTGACATTTATTGTGTAGTGGAATTTCTTTTGAGATTACGAAATTCTTTCAGGGCCAACCTTAAATCCTTAAATCCCGTGAAGATATGAATTCGTCGAGGATTCGATAAAAAGGCCAGTTAAGATTTCATGTTGAATTTGTTTTGAATTAAAAATAATATAATTATGAAATTTTTTTATGATTGAAAGAAAAAAATATAAAATTATTTTTTATTAGTAATAATTGATTTGTTATAAAATTTATTATTTAAGCAAGTCAAATTTAAAAAAGACCTGAGACATATTAAATATATAATAGTTAGATCTAAACCCAAACTATTAAATAGTAAATTTAATTTAAGTTTGATTCATTAAATAAATAACATTTATTGAATTTACATATAATTGTCATCTCTACTCAAAAGGGGTTTTAGAAGTGTGAATCAAAAACATATTTGTAGATGGAAAAATTGAAATAAAAAAATATGTATATGAAATAATTGTCTTGTTTGATTACATTTTTTAAAAAAAATAGTTTTTTTTGTTTTTATGTTTTTAAAAACAAAAAATTTGTTTAAAAAATTATTTTTGCAATTCATTTTCAAAAACAATAACTTAAAATATGTGTTTTTAAATTAGAAAAACAAAAATAATTTTGAGATGTTTTTTCTAAAATAATCCAAAAATGAAGCGAACAACTCCCTTGTTAGTGGCACTATTGTAATTAAAATTGTTTTGAGAATAATTTTGCCAAACATTTTATTTTATTTATTTATTTAAAAATATTTTTAAATATTTATTCTATAAAATTATTTTGAAAAACAAGAAAACGAAAACACAAACAGACCAATGCTACTTGACAAGCTGGATGCATTAATTATGAATTTGGACTAAAATTCTTTCAAACCATATTAATAAGTTTTAGCCCTCTTCCTTACTCATTCTTAGCTGATGAACCTCCTGCAATCAAGAAAAAAAATTAATTATCGAGATAATTAAGATCTATGCAATTATTTAAGAGCTTTTGAAATTAATCAAATTATAATATTGGAGAACTCAATCGATCACATCATAGCCACATGGGAAAATTGTTAAATACATCACGCATGATCTACCTTTCATGTTTACATAAAAATAAATCAATGAGGTATCCGTAGATTGACTTGAACACTATTTAACATCTAATTATTAAAATTTCATTGAAATTTTAATTTTTGAAATAGTACTTAATTATCACTTGAGCATTCATTTTATTTAAGTTAGGGTTGTTTTTTTTTTTTTGTCAAATAAAGATTATTGGTATTGACAAACAAGATTTCCTAATATAAATATTTGTATTGGAGATGGGTTTGAGACTTGAGAAATATTATTGTGAAAGCTTGTAGGATTATTTGAGATGTCTAAAAGTTTTTAAAAGAAAATTAGCATGTCTAAGTATGTGAGCACAATGGAACTTTGGTCATTGCCATAAAAAGTCACTATATTTCTAAGTTTTAAACAGAGCAAAGAACTTTTGTACTTTTTAAAAATTCATTAAAGATAGTAAAAGAGTTAGGAGTAAACAAGCAAGGGATCCTTTGCAACTTTCTAAATATATAGAAGCTAAAACTAATGTTATCCCATCAAGACATGACTTGCACGAGGAAAAGGGAATTTATGCTAGGTATAAATCACACAATGTACGCTCAAATCATAACTGAAGGGAGTAAATGAAGAAAGTGAGTTAAAATTAAAGGTAACCATTTTGAGTAACCAAAAGCAGGGGAATCAAAACTAAAGGGAACTGTTTCGATAACTGAAAACAAGGGAATCAAAACTGAAAGTAGCTGTTTCACATTCTCCTAATTGGTTGACACGTGTTATTGATAATAATACCTATAATGCATTAATTTTTCTACTTAAATGAAGTAACCAAATACATGGATCAAGGTGAAAAGTCCTCTAAAATGAGTATTATCTTCCTTTTATTATTATCTATTCTATTCTTTAACTTAATGAATAAAACTTAGCTTATTCTGGGTCTAACCTAATTATTATACTCAAATATAAATGTGTACACCATGATAGATTTAAAAATACTGAGTTTCATTATAAATGATGTATATATCATATCAAATTTACAAGATGGAACCGAGTCCCATTCATACCACATAATCCTTAAACTTTATTTGTGACATCCCTTTAGTCAAAGAATCAATTATCATCAATTTAGTGCTAACATGTTTAATGACCATTTTATTTTCCTTAATATGTTCTCTAATGGCTAAATACTTGATGTCGATGTGCTTCCTTCAACTCTTACTTTTATTATTTTTAGCCATGAAAATCATAGCTCAATTGTCACAAAATATCCTTAATGGCCTAAAAATTGAATCCATAATTCTAAGCCCAAAAATGAAATTCTTCAGCCATATACCATGTGAGGTAGCCCTAAAATAGGAGACAAACTCAGCCTCCATGGTAAACGTAGTAGTTAATGATTGCTTCACACTTCTCCAAGTCATGGTTTCACCAGTAAGCATGAAAATATATCCTGATGCTAATTTCAACGAAACAACTTAACCAACAAAGTTTTAATTAAAGTTACCAACTACCTTTAGACTATCAGTGCCCTCATAGGTAAGCATGTAGTCTCTAGTCTCTTTCAAGTACCGCATTAATTTTCTTTAAGGCTCCCTAGTGGTCCATACCTGGATTACTTTGATATCTTTTCAATATTCAAATAATAAATGCAATGTTAGGTCTTGTACAAACCTAAGTATACATCAAGCTTCTGATAGTAGAAGCATATGAAATGTTTTGCATCTATTCCTTCTCTAAAGCATTCTTGGTGCATTAATTCAAATTGAATTTATCCCCTTTTACAATAGTTGCCACACTTGTTGAACAATCCTTCAGCCGTAATCTCTCTAAAACCTTATTAATATAGTTTCTTATGATAAACCCAAATCATAATGAGATCCATCCCTATGGATCTCAATGCCAATGACATAAAATGCCTCACCCATATCCTTTATATCAAAATTTCTAGAGAAAAATTATTTTACCTCATGTAGCAACCATTTATCATTAGTTGCAAGTAAAATATCATCTATATACAACACAAGGAAGCAAATTTTACTCCTATTAACCTTCTGGTATATACATTGATCCATGATATTCTCTTCAAAACTAAATGAAGAGATAACATCATAGAATTTTAAATGCCATCGACTGAAGGCTTACTTTAACCTATATATAGACTTTTTAAGCTTACAAACCAAATGCTTACCATCACCAGAGGAGAATCCTTCTAGTTGTTTTATTAAATCTCTTTCTCTAGATAACCATTGAGTTTTTACATCCATTTGATATAATTTTAAATCAAATTGAGTTACCAATGTCAAAATAACATGAAGGGAATCTTTCTTTGATACAAGAGAAAAATTCTCCATGTAATTTATTCCCTCATGTTGAGTGAATCTTTTAGTAATGAGTCTAGCCTTATATCTTTCAATATTTCTTAATGAATCCTTTTTGATTTTAAAAACCCATTTACATGCCTTGTCTTTTACACTAGTAAGCAACGGAATAAAATCCTAGACTCTATTAAATACCATAGAACTCATCTCATCCCTCATAACATTGAACCACAACTCAGATTCCTTGCCATTCATGGCTTGTGAAAATGTTTGAGGGTCATCTTCAGTTTCAACATTTTAGTCAAATTCTTATAGGTACACAAGCTAATCATTAGGTATTCCTGATCTTGTCTCTTTAGTTGACCTTCTTTATATTGCATCATCATCATTCTGGGAAGGTTGGTGTATAACTAGTATTGGGTTCACTAGACTATTATTAACAACCTGTGGAATCTTAGTGATTAGCTGTTTAACACCCATTTGGACTTGAGGGGTGTTACATAGCTTAATCAATTCATCACTTAAAGTGGAAGTGTGATCGCTCCCATTAATCAAGTCATTCTCGAGACATTCCACATTTCTTGATTCCACAAACCTAATGCTATGAGATGGACAATAAAACTTATACCTCTTAGATCTTTCAGCATATCAAACAAAATAGCCACTAATTGTCTTTGGGTCTAATTTCTTTTCTTGTGGATTATAGATCTTTACCTAGATGGACCCCTAAATGCATATATGTCACAAACTCGATTTCCAACCTTTCCATAATTCAAAAGGCATTTTTGGAATAGCCTTGGTTGGAAGCCACTTTAATATATACATAGTCATCTCAAGGGCTTCAATCCATAAGAACTTAGGAAGCTTGGAATTGCTAAGCATGCTACACACCATATCCAATAAAGTTTGGTCTCTTCTTTATACCACACCATTTTAGTTTAGACACCTAAGCATGGTGTATTGGGCTACTATCTTATGTTCTTGAAGAAATTGTGTAAATGGACCAGGTGCTTGTCCATCATTAGTGTACCTACCATAATATTCTTCACCTCTATCAGGTCTCATAATCTTTATTTGCTTACCGCATTGTCTCTCTACCTCTGCCTTAAATACCTTAAAGCCATCAAATGCTTCATTCTTATTATGAAGTAGGTAGAGGTATATGTATCATGAGTAATCATCTATAAAAGTGATAAAATACCTCTAATTGTATGCATCCACATTTGGACTGCATATATCTGTATGTATGATTTCTAACAAATCCGAACTCCTCTTGAAACGTTTTTTAACTTGTTAGTTTGCTTTCTCTTAATGTAGTTTATACAGGTGTCAAAATCTATGAAATCTAGAGTACTGAGTGCTCTGTCATTCAATAACCTTTTAATCCTTTCTAGAGATATGTGTCCTAGTCTATGATGCCACAACATTGAGGAATTTTCATTTATAATACTTTTTTCAATACCAACATTTATCACATAAGGGATATTATCTTGTAGGTTAATTTGAAAAAGACTATTAGACATAGAACCAGTATTAACAAGTTTAGATTTATAATATAATTTAAAAATTTCATTTGAAAAATTAATTGAGAATCCAAGTGATACAAGTCTTGAAATAGAAATTAAATTCCTAGAAAAACTAAGTACATAGAAGGTTTTATCCAAATCTAATACAAAACCACTATTGAGAACTAAACGATATGTCCTAATAGCCTCCACAAGTGAGCTCATCTTATTTCTAGAATAGATGTTCTACTCACTTACCACTAGCTTCCTATGGTTTAGGAACCTCTGCTAATTATTTGAAACATAGATTGAAGAACTAGAGTCAATCTACTAAGTATTATGAGAAATATCAACTAAATAAGATTCATAACACATAAATGAGATTGGATTACCCTTTTTTAGTAGCCAAGCCTTAAACTTTGCACAATCCTTTTTCATATGCCCTTACTTTTTATAGAAAAAAGCACTTGAATTCATTCTTGAATTCACTTTGGATGGGTACTTTACCCTTCTCATTTTTCTTGGCTTGGTTCTTGTTATTTCCTTGTCAACATGTGTACTTTGACTTGATTCCATCAATAGTTTGCCCTTTTCTTGGACACACATGGTCAAAAGTTCATTGAATGAATATTTGTCTCTATGTGTGTTATATGAAATATTAAAAGGGCCATTGTGGAAGCTAGTTCAAAATAAAATGTATAAGAAAAGACTTCGACATCTTAACCTAAAGTGCCTTAAGTTAAGCCGCTATATCCCTCATTTTCATGATGTGCTCATGCATAGCATGAACCTTGGTGAGCTTTATTGATGATAACTGAGTCATTAGGGTGCTGGCTAAGGCCTTATTTTAAGACTCAAATTGGTCATCCATAGCCTTTAGTAATTCCCTGATAGTGTCATGCTCACCAATTAATCACGTATACTAGTAGATATTTTGATTTTTATGTACATCATGTTGAGGCAATTGTATCACTCCTAACATTCATAAAGATCCATTATAGCTAGTGTAATTAGGTTTAGGTGGTTCATCTTTCCTAATAGCGTAACCTACATTCATCCAACTAACTGGAGGAGAATTCTCTCCTTCCATACTTTATAGTTATCACCATTAAGGTTGGGAATATCATTTTGGATATTTGAAAGTTTTATAGAACGAATAGCTGCAATAATTAAATAAATGGACAAGTTTACATTAAAATCGAGGAAAATATGAATTGCATGAATTACCTATGTAAATCATACATCCAAATTACAAATAAAAACTACCTATGGGTTAATTTTTATTTAAAATTTAGGCTAAATGACAAAACTAACAAATTTCATTCTTTCTCAATCCTTATGGACAAATTAAAAAGGAAAAAAAGTTTGCTATTTCATCTTAACTATACATACAAATATGAAAAGAATTCCTATGGAATAAAATTTATCACATTTAATATGTATAATTACAATTGATGTCTTATACTATATGTGATTTTAATCCCAAATATATATATATATATATAGTTCAGTATATTAGGGATGCTATGGCCAATTTCTAATTTAACCAAACGCATATAATTCACAAGACATCAATAAAACATAATTTTTAAGCAATTTCCTTATTTTCTAGAAATAACATCTTTATGCATAAAAAATGCAAACAATTGATAAATTTTTTTTAGTCTCCTTCAACTTCCAATTAGATTTGTCTCAGGTTAACCCAATCTAATACAGACTTGGTTGGATGACTTATCTTTTTCTCAGCCAAGGAAGCTTGGTTTTGGATAATTTAAAAGCCAAAATATTCAAAATTTCATTTTTTATATTTCTCTACATTCATTTTTCTTGAAAAGCATGAAAAGAAAATTCAACCAAGCATTTGAATTTCAGTCAAAAATGAAAATAAAGAAAAATAGTAAAAGCCCAAGCAAGGCAAAAGCATATAATGGCTCTAATACCAAATGAAAGTTTTTAAAAGAATACTATCATGCTCAAGTATGTAAGCATGGTGCAAACAAGGATCACACCTACTTAAGTTTTAATTTTTTTATTTAGATTTTACTATTTATATTTATATTTTTTCTTTGACATTTTGATAATCCTAAAGAAGAATTTAGAGTAAAAGATAAATTCTAAAATTAAGTTTAAGATTTTTTCTTCTTTATTTTGGTGATGCTACATCATCCTTAGGTTTTAATTTTTTTATTTATATTTTACTGTTTGTATCTTTATTTTTTTTCTTTGAAGTTTTGATAATCTTGAAGAAAAATTTAAAGTATAAGATAAAGCCTAAAATTAAGTTTAAACTTTTATTATTTATTTATCCTTATTCTTATAGATAATTTAATGTTAATATATTTGCTTTCTTTTGTTAAATTATAATTTCTTAGAATAAGACAAAATTTAAAGTACATAAATAATTATTATTCTTTGAAATTTTTATTTACAATATGTTAGTATACATTTAAATTATTTTATAGCCCTTAATAATATGTACTACATATAAATTTATTTGTCAAGACTCATTTCCAGAATTCATGACTAGCATGGAAATTGTTTAGCCTTCGATTGCCACTAGCCTTTCTATCTTTATTTTACTATGTTGTGTGTTTTAATCAATTTCGATCTGTAAGTTTAGGGGCAATTTTTTTTCTTTTGTCATACGCTAATGCCATCTAAATTTGTTTAAAATAAAAGGAACAAATCCATTTCACTCTTGGGGGTGTTTGGTTCAACTTGTAGAAATGGAAATAGAATGAAATTAAATAAGAATGAGTAAGGGTAAGGGTAGTTATTAATTTTTAGTTTATTTGGTTCAGTTAGGAAATGGAATCACATTATTTATGATTCCATTTTTTGTTATTTAGTTGGATGGTAATCAACAATGATGAATAGTGGCCAATGGTAGTAGGAGGTGATGGATGGTGGTCAAAGACGGTGGGTGGTGGTGGGCAATGGTCAACAATATTGCGTGATGGTCAACAACAATATTAGATGGTGGGCAATGGTCAACAACGATAGATAGTGGTGGGTGGTTATCAACGAGGGGTGGTGGGTGGTTGTTAATAGTGGTGAGTGATGGTCAATAGAAAAAGATGATGATGAGTAATCATCAATGATTGTATATAATGCTCGACGATGGTCAACAATTGTAAGTGATGGTGGGTGGTAGTTAATAATGGTAGTAGTGTTGGGTGATGGCTAATAGTAGAAGGTGGTGGTAGATGGTGGTAGTAGTGGTGGGTGGCAGTCAATGATGAAATATGGTGATGGGTGGTGATCAATGGTAGTAAGTGGTGGTGGTAACTTTTCAAGGTAAGAGAAGGAAATTAGAGATAAGTATTTTTTGAATCTAGTAGGTAACGTAATCTAAAACCTTAGGTGTGAGAATGATTTCAAATTGGGGGAATTTATTAAAGTTAAATGACAGTAATGTATTCCATTACATGTGAACCATAAGGGAATTAGTTTCTTGATTCCGTTACTTGCCCTCTAGAATTATCTAATCAAATGCTCTATTAATATGAACTTAAACCTGATACATGCAACTATTATACCTCACCTTAGAGTGAAAAGGGAATAATATAACTAACATGCTAATGAGATTTCAATTGCACCCATAAGACTCTTCCATTTAGCTGTTAGGATTGTGTACTTGATTTTGGCATCCATAACTGTAAATTCAAAGTGACTGTTCTTGTAACTATATTATTGAGAGGCAATTCCAACCACTGATTCAATGAACAAAACTACTAAATATAGCATATTAGGTTTTATAAAATATAAGATTCTTTTCTGATTTAGTTAGAATTTGTTATTCTTTGTACATTCACTTACATTGTTTGCAGCAATGGACAACAATCTATAGATATGCCATAATATTTTTACCAATCATATTCATATGGAGAATTGTCATCAAATGTCATTTTACTCATTACCATTCAATTCGTACATATTTCATTCATAACTATAGATACATAAATAGTAACACAAAACAATGAAAGTATGTTGCCATATGAGGTGATACTCATACACCGATTTGTAATACCAAACATATACTCCATATCGAAGATAGCAGTTATTTATAGATGTACGTAGCCGTTACGTGATAATCATTTCATAAATGAATAAATAACCGACCTCTAACTTTCATCCATTTGGCCCAAATTCTAACAATATGTATTGCATCTCATCAATAAGAAAATTATCAAAAATACTCTTGCAATCATCATAGGCAAATAAATTTAAGCTTTATATCAAAGTTAAATGTTTCTACTTATTTTTTTTTTCAATCCAACCTTATCCATCTCTCACTTTTATTTCTTTGGTCATCTTATCCAGCCCACATGAATAAGGATAATTCTTTATGGAATTTCTTTTCTCTTTCTACCTCTAGACTTTCTCAAAATTTTATGTATTTGATTTCATTATCATATCTCAATAAATCTCACCCCTTTGAGCTTTTCATAAAATTCACCATAAGATAATAGAAAGAGAAATTATAATGGAAAAGACTATCATAGAATTTGAATAACTATCAAATAATCAAATAAATCCATGAGGTATTATAATGTAAAAATTCAAATGAAAAATATTAAAACTATTTTTATATTTCATAAATTCAATTGCATACTTTTAAGTTGCAACTTTATATGTAAAATCTTGTAATTTTTTTTTTTACAAAAAATTACATTTTTGTAAGGAATAATACGTGTAACAAATATTGAAATTATAGTTTAATCAATTAAAATTGTAACAATTTTTTTAAAAAAATATTTTTTTATAAAAAAATTAGAACTTTGGACAAAAAATAAAGATATGAAAATTTTCATAAAAGTTACATAAATGCATGTCGATATGAATTTTTCGAACACATGCTAAGCTTAACCCAAAAATGAATTATTATGATTTTATGAAATTTTTATAATAAAGAAAGGAGATATGATCAAAGGTGGACATGGATTTTTATGAATGAAAATTTCTTTAATTATTTGATTTTTTTATTAATTTTATGAAATTAATAGTAGACGGACAATTGATTTATTAAACAACCATAAGTAATGAGCTCAAAAAGAAATATAAACCCATTAACAATATGTGGTGATGGTGTTTTAATCTCATCTTAAATACATTGGCAATATGTTTCTAATTTTAAATTTTAATTAAAATTTATTGGTTTTTTCTCTTAAAAAATTTGAATTTTTTCTTCAAAATTCAAAATAAATGCAACCAATAAAGAAAAATACAAGAGAAAACATACAATAATATTAAAGTATAATAAATTATAGAATTTAATTTTTCTTTTTTAACAAAAACAATCTTAGATAAACTTTCAAAATCTAAGGGGTAGTATATATAAGGAAAAATTATAAAACTAGTTTTACAAAAATCTAAATAAACATACAGTATATAAGGGGTAGTATAAAAAAAATTCAAAAAAATATACAAAAAATACAAACATAAAACAATTTAATAAATGTGGCAATAATGAGTATTAATCATATACAACCAAGAGAAACCCATCATTGATATAATACCATGGAATTAATATAATTAATGAAACAATAGAGGCAACCAAAATAACATAAGGACAAATAATCAAACAGTATAACAACTTAATACCATTGATATCCTTCACCCTAGCATATTACATCACAACAATGATAGATCCTTGATTCATTCTTTTTGGAGAAAAAAGAGATAATTTCCTATCTAAATTAACTCTAAAGTGTCAACTTAGTATCGTTCTTTCTAAAATAACAATTTAAAAAATGAAACATCAAATGAGTATTATTAAAATTAACTATCATTTTAAAAACTAATTATAAATAAAATGTAATCACAATTTTTGACAAATTATTTAAGGAGTTAGATAGATAAAGATATTCTAGTTTTACTTCAACTCCCTAGGTTTTGCAACCATGTTTTCCACTCTTAAAATTGTTACCTAAATATATAATTTCTACAATGACATTTATAATATCAAAGATAAATTCAATGAATATAAGTTAATTTATATTATTATATTCATACACATTACTAAAAACATTAAAAATAATATTAGAGGTATGTATATAACAATGACAAATGTTTCATCTTTAATGGCTTGAATATCACTAAAGTTCAAGAAGAAAATGCCATATTTAGGAATATCATATATATTCCATCACCTCTTTAATTATAGTTATTTTGGAAGTTTACCTTCTATCTGTGGCGTGTGGTCTTATATTTTTAATTGTTGAGGGCAAATCTAAGATTATGTATCAACTATGCATTGCATTCCTTCAAGGGTTTCTTAAACCTTGAAAACAAGATACTTTTAGTTATACCTTCAATTCAATCACTACTTAGTATAAATGTTAAATATAGATCCTGTTGAGCAAATATTTGGGATTTAGAGAAAAGGAAAAAGTAGAAAGAATTAGAGAGAGAATACTGATATATTATATAATTAATGAGATAGTTGAATTACATGATAGTTAACCCTAGTGTTCTATTTATATAGAGCTTCTACCTTTAACTTTGAATGTATTACAAGTAAGCTCATAATATAATTTAAGCCCATAATATAACTTAATAATCTAATTATTAATATTACTTTTTAACACTCCCTCTCAAGCTAAAACTTACAAAGTTTAAGCTTATTACATAAATTTTAACTCTAAAAAATAAAATACAATATAAATAACTATGAAGAAAACCTGAACTTCAAATTATACAAGCAACTTGCAACAAACACACCATGCAAACAACTCCTTTAAACATAAGCACTTACAAACCCCAAAAATAATGCCAAAACCTTGGCACATACAACTCTGAGAAGTCTTTTCCAACTATCCTTGATTGTTCTCATTGGCACGAATGACTCAACTTTTAGAAGTTTTTTGCAAGCTTCCCTTAAAATGCTATTTCAACTTCCAAGGTAGTCCTCAAAATTACTAACACCTATTGTTATAATTACATCAAAGCCACCAATACTACCACAAAATATATTACTTTCAGTTTGTGTTCATTTTAGCTAACATCAAGACATCAAAGTAAATAATACACTTGAATAAATAGAATTTAGGAACTAATACAAACCAATCCACTACAAAGCAGCCAAAAGTTATGGGGGCAAACCACTTCACATAGAGATAATCTCACCAAATGAGATGTGTACAAATATAAGTCATGCCAAACAATGCTTTAAATTAATGAAGACATAAATATTTGCCAAATAGTCCTCTAAATCACATAAAGACACCAAAAATCAAAAGTCACCAAACAATGCTTATATCACATGAAGACACCAAAATCCACAATAGTGCTTCAATGAAGGAATTGATTTCTCTGAACTCAATGAACACCATCAAATCATGAAGGAAGACTCAAAAGGTGCCAAAGATACTTCAACCAAAGGCACGTCATCGAAAACCTTCTCATGTGCTAACTCGCACTACCACACTCTTCAGTGTGTGGTACTCACATATGAGTGTGCCTTATGCACCATCTAAAAAAGATCACTGATCTTTGACCAAAACTACCATGGAATCTACTGCATATTACTTAAAAATCCATGCAAATATTATCTGTAGAAGCACCAACCAACAACCATGAGATTTGCATTATACATTGGATAGAAATCAAAATCTTCTATTACTGCTATCATTGGAAAATATCACTGCTAGTGTCGTTAAACCAATGGCCATTGCCAAACTTTGTTAGAATAAGTATCATCAGTATTCACAATGTGGTAGGTCATTGGTCCACTCAAATGTCATGGATTCCCTTTCTATTCACATATTCATGTTTAAATCCGCTTCAATATTGGGCAAGCATGCATAATCCTATATCCATTTTTGTGTGTGTGTGTGTGTGTGTGTGTGTGTGTGTGTGTGTCATATACACATAACTTCCAAGTGGGGTCTCCAAATCTCAATCACAGCCCTTACAACTCTGGTTCTAATTCAATCTATCTCCACTTTTCACTCCAACTAGAATATTGTATCGTAAACTTTCTTTTAAAAACCATTTTTAATGTATATGTGAACCATAGAACAACCTAGGGAACATCTACTTCCTACAAATCCATTAGATTAGGAACCTTGTTCTTGAATAATAAAATCATAGGGATCTTGTCTACCCCTTCTTCCTTTTTGAAAACCATTTTATAAAAAAACCTTTTAAAACATGTACATAAAACCATGTAGAAAATGTATGAAATTTCTAATGTAATAATTTGGATAAAATCATGAAACATAAATAATAATAATAAAACTCATAAAATATGTATACAAGGTTAATGTAAATCGTACTCCAAACTTTCCTTTTTTCTTTGGTATCCATGTGCTTATCTAAACCATAAGTTATCTCTCTTGGTCTACTAAGTCTTACCTACCTATTTTCCCCTTGTATTCCATTCCCTATCTCATTCTAATTTTCATTTGTTATTTGTCAAACCTTTTATGTTTCATCTTGTACTTTCTTTCTATTCATACTCTTACATATTCTACACCCAAAACTTTAAACCTTACACTTTGATGCTTGTTATTCTATGTCTATTCCTAAATTTTCTCTAGGGTTTTTCATCGACCTTACTATTATTTATTTAGTCTTTAAGCCTTAATCTTGAATGCTTGCTTCTCTAAGCCAACTAAGCCATGCTCATCCTTAGAGTTTACCTCAACCCATTTTCCTATCTTGTTTTAAGTCTTCTTTTAATGCTTAATACCTAAAACTTGTAACATTGACCCTTGGTGTTTATTTTCATATGTAGCTCTATTATATCCTAATTTTCCTTCCAACGCTTCCTAATTCTAAGTGGTTATCCCTTAGCCCCAGGTCCTAACTAGCCTTTTTCCTTAACCATAACTTTTTGATCAAATTCTAGGTAAGATGCAACTATCTTATAATAAGTAAACTTATGACCTATTTCAAAGAGGTAACAAATGTACTCACCTATTGCCCTAAGTATCCTTAGGGGCCCTTGAAGTCCTATCCCTTGTTCAGTGTTGCCCTATTGGTCTCCAAGCCTCTACTAAGCTCCTAAGGTTCCAAAAGTTTTTTGAAAATATTTAGACTTCTTACTAAATTCCTCATGATAAACAAACCCCAAAACCCTCAATTATATTAGAGGCAAGTGGGGAAAAACTAATTGAAAGTATCAATGCAAGCAAGAGCTTGAATGAGAAGTTGTAGATTAAGCATTTCTCACTTAAAAAGTATCTTTAAATTTCCTTAAGCTTGCGGACTCAATATTTTGATTACTTTCCTCTTTTTCTTCTTTTGGCCTTTTGTCCTCAAGCTCATTGTCACACTTCTTCATACATTTCCAATAAGACCACTTTTATATGGCTCTAGAACAAAACCCTAGCTTCCCTTATCTTTCCTCCTTTTATTCCTCCTTTCCTTTTCACTATCTTTTCTATAGATCTTTTTCCCTTCCCTTTTGCTTTTATCTAAAGCTTTTGGACTCTATAAATATCAATTTTTGGTTAATTGGACACTTGGTTCAATCAATGAAGGTCCACTTCTTGGGTATCTTACAATAAAGTAGGTAGCTTTTTCTTAACGTCCTAGACACTACAAAAAAAAAATTATATTTAGTGGCGATTTTTAGAACTATCCTAGATACATAGATTAAGAAATATTTAGTGACAGTTTTTGTAAATTGCTGAAAAACTATACTTAGAGGTAGTTTTGAATTTTTTTTACAAAAAAAAAATTAATTTTTAGCAATAGTTTTTCATGAATTTGGTGGCAGTTTTTCAAGAAAATATGAAAAAATATATTGTTTTTAATGACAATTACTCGTACCTTTGGTGGTGCTTTTAGCAAATTTTCTTTTTTAAAAAATTGATTTTTATGACAGTTTTGGATGTATTTAATGACTATTTTTAGTGAAATTCTTTAAAAAATTAATTTTCGCTATGGTTTTGATGCTCTTAGTAGTAGTTTATCATAATTTTTTTTTAAATTGATTTCATGATGGCTTTAGTTGCATTGAGTAGTGGTTTTTCCTGAATTATTATTTTTTTTTAAAAAAATCATTGCTAAATTTAGTTTCCAATTTTTTTTTGAGTTTTCTCTGCTTTAATTTTTTTCATACCTATTATCTTGCTATAAGAATAATTTACAATAAATATATTATTTTAATACAAATTAGACTAAATTTAAATTTCATATTAATAATACAAATTTAATTATTTCTTTGTCAAATATTAAAAGTTATGAGTTTAAACATAATTTAATAACAATATATATGTACATTGATCAAACAGTATATATTTTATGTTTAATTATATAATCTCATAATCATAATGATGTGCTAATGGTTGTGGTGCATCATTACTAGTAGAGAAAGAGAGCCTTGCTTTTGTGAGATGTTCACTTCCTATATTTAATGGCTGTAAAATAAAAATAATCATATATATTTTAAAATTATTTTTATTGATGAGATAATCAATAGTTTAATGTTAATATATTACATGCAATTTAAAATCATATTATAAATTTGTAGCTACACATTCTTTTTATTCTCTTATCAATATATTAATATGCATGTGCGAGCATGGTAACTTGATTGAATGTGTATGCATAAATGAGTGCTAAGTTATTTGTTAATTTAAAA
>JANHAO010013943.1:0-15662 GCA_026873985.1 Saraca asoca | reverse complement strand
TCTGTATAGGTTTAGAAGAGCCTATTGTAATTCTTCTAGGTTAGCAAGAAACCTGTGAATTTCTTGTGTGTTGATTGTAAAGACTGGCATTTCAGGAGCTTATCAATCCTGATAGTTTTATTTTCAATTTGAAAAGTCTTTTGGTTGAGAAAGATCAAGTGGAGTAGACTTGAATTGCGGTTTCAATTCAAGTTGAACTACTTTAAAAACTTGTGTCTTCAAATTTCTTCTCCTTCTTACATCTTAATTGCTCTTATTAATAATTGTTATATGAGAAGTCTAGATCATCTTTAATGGGCTGGTGAATGGCCCAAGCATGGTAAGAATTTAGTCTGCAAGATGCTTAGAGTTCTAAGCCTCCAACTCACATCGCTAAAGCAACCTTTTCCGCTCGAGCTCACCCGAGTGGACCGAGCTCGACCTCGCCACTCTAGAAGAATAGCCGCTCCCCTAGACTGAAGGTTTTGGCTAGCAAAGCATGAATAGTAGCCCTGGAGTTCACTAAGCATAAGACCAACACACGTATTGCCTAGCAGAAGTGCAGGGCCCACTGATAGAAGGTAATCTGCAGAAGCTAACTTATAAGATTTAGCCTATCCATCCTATCTTGTGCATTAAATACTTGATGTAATAGATTTACTACATGAAAAATTACAATTGTAATCGCCTCTCCTCTATAAATATAAGGAAGGAGATAAGCATTGAGAGAGGACTAAGACTAGTATACTGATACTGTGTAGAAGCACTTTCTAAACAATGCATTACATTGGACTTAGGGTCTGGTTCTATCTAAATTTGGCTGAACCACATTGAAAGGCTTTGTGTGTTCTATTGCTCTTCCCTTTCTTCTTCTTCATTTGTTTACCACTCTAGAACCAGACTACTGCTTGGGTCCCCAAAGAACCCTTTACGTTGGTTTGATTTGGATCTGATCGAAATCCACTGTCAACATTTTGGCACGCCTAGTGGGACCCATCTGGTCTCTGGTTTGTTCTTTTTTCTACTACAATGGCCATGGGAAGAGTGACTAGAGCTTCAAACACCATACTTAATCCTTTGGAAGGTCATGTCTCAATACAGACTCCATCGCTATTATCATTGGTGCAACCATTGACTTGGTGCCAGCCAGTTTTGTTCGACTAACTACCATTGCCAACGGCATTGATGGAGTGCAGATTTGGCTCCAACACCAGGAAAGACTGGAAAATATTATGGGAGAATTGACCAAGGTAGTCATAATGCTAGCGCAAGGTGTGTAGAAGCAAGTTGAAGTTGCAGCACTAGTGAACATTCATTTGCAACAACAAGTTTGATGTTCGAGCAACATCAATCAGGAAAACTCTCCAGCTCACTCCTCAAAAGAGCAAACTCCAAGCTATAGTTCTCACAACCATAAGGACCATAGAATTTAACAATCTTCCAGCCAGTAGTCTGGGGCACGATACCCATTGGTTGAAGAGATGTTTCAGAAAATGATCTAGCTAGAGGAATGCCTTCAAGCTCTAAGTGAGTGAGCTAGCTATGAAGAAAGGTCACCGTTCTCTGAGGAAATCAAGACTTGGACCCTTCCTCCCAAGTTCAAGGTCCCAATGATTCATTATACAATGGGGACTCTGATCCATATGATCATTTGGATGCATTTAATGTTCAGATGGACTTGCAGACAGTTGACCCCCTGGTTAAGTGTCAAGTGTTCCAGGCCACGTTGGGAGGTGTACCTCGGGCTTGGTTTAGAAGCCTCCTAGCTTACTCGATCTGTAGTTGGGAAGATTGCTAATAGATGTTCATCGGCTAGTATTGAGTGCTAAAGAGGTAGCTTATCCCCCTGCCATCTCGCCATGATCTTTCAACTTAAACATGAGCCGTTAAAGGACTACATTGTCAGGTTCAGGCTAGGACCCGATTTGGTGGAGAATCCATCTGAAGAAACCATGTTGGCAACAATCTCTGTAGGAATCCACAAAGATGGAAAGCTATACAAGAGCCTGTATAAGTCCCTGGTGAAGGATCTTACTAAATTTTATGAGTGAGCTACTAAACAGGTTAAGTGGGAAGAAACTTTTAGCTTAGGAAAGCTCGACGGGAAGGATGAGAAAGGTGGCTCCTCCCACAGCAAGAAGAGGAGCAATGTGGATTAGGGTGATCACTCTATTGAACAAACTGTGAAGAAATCCAAAAGGCTCGGAAGCAAGTGACCTTAATACTCAGACCACCAAAAGTAATACAGCATCCTATCGGATTCTTAAGATAGGATCTTCCTGGCAAAAAGGGACAGAGAAGACTTTGGGAGACCTACTCCCATACGGATCCCCCACCAATAGAGAAACAAGCAAGAGTTCTGTGCCTATCACAATGAGGTCGGGCATGGGACCTCAAATTATCACAATGTATTTTAAATTAAGAGTAAATGTAAATACTCCCTTTTGTTCCTGTTGGAAGTAGTCTACTGATTGGTTTGGTATTATTGTCTTCGTCTCTCTATTCTCCCCTCTGCTCTCAAGTGTTTGCAATTTTTGCAGCTTGCATGTGGTTAACTTTTTTAGATCTCCTAAGTTACTCTATGCCAACCATGGCCTTTGGTCTGGTTGAGGCCCCCCCATAGCTCATTTTGGGGATGAATTGATGAAATTGCTAGCTTCTTAAGCTGAGGCCCCCTGAGCTCATTTTGGAGATGAATTAACAAATTTGCCAGCATAGCTACATGCTCGCTGAGGCGTTGGGGCTCATCCTAGAACATTTGCTAGCATAGCTACATGTTTATTGAGGCACCGAGGCTTATCCCAGAACATTTGCTAGTGTAGTTGCATGCTCGTTGAGGCATCGGGGCTTATCCTGAAATATTTGCCAATATAGCTACGTGCTCACTAAGGCACTAGGGCTTATTTTAGAACATTTGCCAGCATGGTTGTGTGCTTGCTGAGGTATGGAGACACTAAAATAAACTCACAGTGCCAGTGTAGCTGTGAGCTCACTGAGGTGCGGAGGCACTCTTAAGAACTCATCTCTAGTGTAGCTATGTCCTCACTAAAGTGCAAGAATTAACAAGATTATTTGCCTAAGGTAACAAGATCACTGTAGTTCACAGCTCTCATACGACTAGATGCTCACAGCTCGCATGCGACTAAATGTTTGCAGCTCTCGTGCAACTTTTTGATTATATACAGTTCTCATGTGAAGCTTACATAGTATTCATCTGCAAGATGTTTTGTTCTTGTTTATTGCTTTTAAGAGATTTTGGTCGATTGGCTATTTGGATATTTCATTGCAGGTTATAAAAGTTTACATTATAGCAGAAACATAAACCTAAAGAACAGCACACAGAGATCACAAAGATGATTTCATTCATAAAAAGCCTCGAAGAGGTAAAACTACATCAGATAGCTCAGAATACAAATAAGAGAAAGCCAAAATACAAGAGGAAGGCTATAACTATTTTCTTCTGGAAGAAAGATTGCCGCACAAGAGGAAAGCTCCCACCAATCAGAGGGATGGCCACCAAGAGGTGAAGCCCTTGTCGACTAGAGCTTGCGAGCTTGCCTAAGTCCTCAAATTTTTTCTTCCAATGCCTTCCTTGGTAACAAGCTTTTCCATAATCTAACTTCCACCAGTAGAGAAGGAAAGAGCATAGCTGCTCCTTATTTCTGTGGCCTCCAGCTCCTATTCTAATTCATGAAGGAAGCAACTTAGGAAGTGCTAGGAGCTTGATCAGAGGGGCCAAAACCTCATGGCGAAGCTAAGAGGACATAATTCAAGATTCATATAAGATCTCTCCATGTTACTAGAGAAACCATATCTTCAAAATGAGAAAATAGAATGCTAGAAATAAGGGAGGCTTGCCTGGGACATTCATAGTCTGCTCAGTGAAGGAACAAAAAGAGACTTCTTCTGCCTTAAATAGGGCCAAGCTCGGTTTCACCAAAGGGTCCAGATGAACCTCCCTAACCGCTTTCATTTATTGCCTTGAAAAAGAATGAGGTTCACTTACCAATAATCATAAGGCATGTGCCGCGGGGAGTATGGCCTAGAACAGATGAAATGACAGATTCGATGAAGACTTTGACTGAGCTGAGTTCTACAAAGTGAACAACCCCTGAGAAGTTTCAACTCTTAGCCCACGAAGTGAATTGAGTGCTGGGGGGCTTGTGTTATATGAGAAGTTTAGATCATCTTTAATGGGCTGGCGAATGGCCCAAGCGTGGCAAGAATTTAGCTCGTAAGATGCTTAGAGAACTAAGTCTCTAACTCGCATCGCTAAAGTGACCTCCTCTGCTAGAGCTCGCCCTACTGGACCAAGCTCAATCTTGCCACTCTAGAAGAATAGCTGCTCCCCCCAAACTGAACGTTCTAGCCAGTTAAGCATGAACAGCAGCCTGGGAGTTGGCTAAGCAGAAGACTAACACATGTATTGCCCAGCAGGTGTGTGGGGCCCACTGATAGAAGGCAATCTGTAGAAGCTGACTTACAGGATTTAGCCTGTCCATCTTATCTTGTGTATTAAATACTTGATGTAATAGATTTACTATATGAAAAATTATAATTGTAACCTTCTCTCCTCTATAAATATAAGGGAGAAGGTGAACATTGAGAGAGGACTAAGAACAGTATACTGATACTTTGTAAAAGTACTTTTTGAACAATACATTACCATGGACGTAGGGTCCGATTCTATCTAGATTTAGCTGAACCATGTTAAAAAGCTCTCTATTTTCTACTGCTATTCCCTTTCTTCTTCTTCACTTGTTTACCACTTTAGAACCAGACTACGGCTTAGGTCCCTAAAGAACCCTCTCTGTTGGCTTGATTTGAATCTAACTGAAATCCACCATCAACAATAATCATTAACTTTCATCATTTTAATATTTTCTGAATATCAATTTTTTCATAATCTATGAAAATAACATTGAATTTGATAAAGGTGCATACAACTTCCCCAACAGGAAAAGGGTAAGATTTGTTTATTTCTACAAATTTATTTCTTTACTGTGACCGATATTTGGTATCAGAGCTATGGCTCTTGATACATCTTTGTGCAATCAAAAAATGGATGTATGCTCACCTATCTTTTTTAATGGTTCTTTCTTGAATAATCCACCACATTTTGATTCAGAAAACTTTAATTTTTGGAAATTTAAATTCAAGACTTTCATTAAAGTTGTAGATGTTGAAATGTTAGAGATTTTGGATTCTGGCTCTGAATATCCTATTATTTTTGTCAATAAAATTCCTGAACTAAAATCTAAACTTCCGTGTTCTGATGAAGAAGAAGGAAAACACTCACTTGTCTCTAAACTCAAATGGATTATTATGAGTTCATTACCTGCTAATGAGTTTTCTAGAGTTTCAAAGTGCAGAATAGCAAAAGATATCTTAGATAACTTGGAGATCACCTATGGCTATAGATTTGAGGCTGATAATAAAAAGGAAGAGTAGCATTGTCTTCTGGCAAAGTATCAGAATTTGAAAGTTCAAAAATTTCCTACTCTCTACTACAATTATTATGTAAGTGATACAGATGAAACCAATACTTCTTATGATGAAATTTTTTATGATCTTGATGTTTTTGATAATGAATCTTATAAAGATCCTATTGAATTATGCATAAAAATGCATGATGCACTATTTAAAACGCAAGTAGAATTAAAGAAAATCAACAAAGAACTTGAACAGTTGAAAGTTAAAAACAAGGGTTTACTAAAAAGAATTGAACAAACTGAGAAAGAAAATGTAGATTTGAATATTTTGGCTGAGAAATTAATTAGTGAAAACAATGTCTGTAAATCATGTGAATCCTACAAATGTGAAATAGAGAGATTGAACAAAAAGTTACAATGTTTCTCAGATAGTAATACAAAATTGAACAACATGCTGAATAGTCAGAAAGAATTACAAATAAAGAAGGCTTAGGTTTAAAGCAATACAAAAAGAAAAGATTAAATAGAAGTTCTAAACAAATTACCTATTGTTATTGTAATCACAAGGACCACCATATTAGATACTATCCATATAAAAATGGAACATATGTATTGAAACCTATGAAAAGCTGGTTTGGTTGCCTAAAGTATACCTGTCTAATTCAAATGCTACTAATATAAGATTTAGTAGAAGTTCTATTTCTGATATTAACTAGTTTGGACTCAAATCTTACTAGGTACCATATAAGTTTACTTGATCTCAATTTTACAGGTTTATATGAAAAAAGAGAAAGCAACTTTCTATATAAAAGTTGATAATGAATTATGATATATTCTCATTTGATTTTTTGAAAATTTGTTTATCTTTATGTTTTATTTAAAGTTTACTAACTTAAGCTTCAAAGATATTGCTAAATTTGTTTTGCAGGAACAGAGAAAGAATTTGAAATATTAAGTAATTAAAAAAAATTTGACTAACTTTCTAAGAAAAGTACTTTAAAAATTTGAAATTTTTAACACATTAATCGATTTGGTAATTGATGTATCTCATCCAATTTTTTTTAGTTTAAATTGATGTATAAGTATTTCTATCTTAAACATCGATGTATACTTCGATGCAGTTTTTTTAAAAAAAATGACTACATACATCGATTATTAAACTGATGCTATTAACAATACTCATAAACACATCGATGTTATAATCGATGCACATATGAATACCTAATGAAAAAATTCATACCCAAATCGATGTATTAGTGATTTTAAACTTATACTACAATGCACGCATCAATGTACAACAAAATTATATAAATATCCACATCAAAGTCCAATCCATTTGGTACAGTAACTAAAACCCCTGTTTGCTTTTTCTCTCGGCACTGTCACCATATAATCCCAGAAATTTTCAATTTCCCATCAAATTTCATCAAAATTTTTGCACAATAACACCAAAAACACTTTTCTCCTACATCTTGATTGATTAATTTCTTCCAAAAACACTTAAAATCAAAATTCCCAAATTAATCTAAAACCCCAAAAACAAAAAAAAACTACATTTCTCCATTTCATCTGTCACATCAACTATGGCAAATCGATTCAAGATGGCAACAAGATGCAAGGATAAAACCCCGATCAGACCTAGTCAATCAGAGGAAGAAGAATCACTCTTCATGTCACAAATTGAGTATGAATCTTACCTTGCTCTTGAAAATAAAAAAGTTGAACCCTTAAAATGCTTCAGTGACCAGTTGATGAAAACAACCCTTTTACCTTAGTTATTTGCTAAGTACAAGCTTGAAAAGTTTTTTATTTTCAAAGACACAACTTATCCTAGACTTGTTAAGATGTTTTATGCTAACATAGCAGATGCCAATGGCAAATTATCATGTTATGTGATGAAGAAGCATATTGTCATTAATCCTGAAATTTTTTGGAAATGAATTTGAAATGAATAGTTCCATGCCTAATCTAATTGTAGGATCCTTTGATAAGTATCATAAGGATTCAGTAATTAAAATGTTGTTTCCCTACTCAACTCCAAAATATAACAGGGGCAGATTGTTAATAACTAGTATGTCTCCTGAGGATAGGATCCTATATTTTGTTGTGTGCAAAATCATTCTGCCCAGGGTCACTAATTTTACTCAAATAACTAATGATGATCTATTTTTGATGTGAATCATCAAAAATCAAATTGATTTCAACTTTTCATATTTCATTTTGAAATATTTAAGTAACTATTCTAGAAGAACAGATATTGAATACCTTCCATATGGAATGATTTGACCCCATTCTTTATAAAAGCAAAAATCAAGATTTCAAATGAATTATGCTTTCATGCCCTAATGCAATGGCAATGATAATTGCTTCACACTTACACAAAATGGGTTTTAGAGAAGATAGTCAAGGAAAGTGAGTTAATAAAACACCTCTTTCCTCTCAAAGCTCTGGTCAAACATTCACACAAGAGGTAGTCTCTATTGAAGCTGAAGCTAGACTCACTGCACTGATTGAACACATGCACAAACACATGTCAGATCAGACTAATAAAATAATTGATATTCAAGATGCATGGTTCAACTCAATGGAAGAAAGAATGACCTTCCTAGAAGAAAAAGTTCATAGAATAGAAAAAGAAATGAACAAAAGACATAACATTCTTAAAGATCAAGTTGAAGAGATCAGGATGAGGCTCTAGCAATAAGATGAAATAGTTGAGATGCAAGAGCTAAATGACTTGCCCCTTGAATAATTTTCATTTTATCTATTTTTTTATGTTATCTTCCTTATTTTGTTATTATTCTACTAATGTTGAAGACTATTTTTGTATGTTTTGTATTTTGATGTTTATTATGTCATTGATATAGATATGGATAATTTTAACTGCATATTGTATTTTGATCTATGTTATCATTTCTGTATAATTTTTAAATTGTGAAATTTTTATGTTCAGAATATCTATAATGATGAATGATTATGTTTTAGATATTATACTAATTCTAGTTAATTTGTAATTCTGCTGGTATGTAGATTATGATTAATTTTTCTTAAACTTTTGATACACTTTGTTCCTTTTTAATTTACAAGAAGATGATTAATTGTCTATACACATAAATTTATTTTAACATTGATATTTAGCCTAATTCTTAATATAATTGATCCTAACATCGATGACACAGAATTTCAAATATTTCTGTATAACCATTTTCACTATATTAATCGATTACATAATCGATGCAAAAATAGAAATATTCAAAAATTAAGGGGGAACAATGATTTTTCTTCATCTTTTCCTGCTTCCCATGCTTTATTTTCATTTGATGTTTCAAAAGGGGGAGAAAAAAGCATATAGCTTTATTTTAGATGATTTCCTCCCTCAAAGTTATTTTACTTTGAACCTCATCTAAAATTGTTTGTCAACATCAAAAGGGGAAGATTCTTAGCCTAGATCATTCTAAGATACATATTTTCCTTAGTTTTAATGTTGAAAAA
This sequence comes from Saraca asoca, assembly GCA_026873985.1. Taxonomy (NCBI): domain Eukaryota; kingdom Viridiplantae; phylum Streptophyta; class Magnoliopsida; order Fabales; family Fabaceae; genus Saraca; species Saraca asoca. Next base: position 6,759 of record JANHAO010013943.1, on the reverse strand, counting down.
CAATTTTATCTAACAATATATTGTAGTTTTTTTTTATTTGTTGTTTTACAGGTTCAAAGATATTTTGATTCAAGCTTCAAGAAGATCCAAGATTAGTTTTACAACTTATTTTATTTGATAGGATCTTTTATAAATAATCTCATATGATTTTTGATCTAGAACTATTGATTAAATAATGAGATAGAGAGAATTATTTGAAAACTGCTTGAAGAAAAATGAGATTTTATAAAATTATTTTTTATATCATGAATTGATGTACACATCAATGTGTTGAAGAACTTGTGAAAAGCTCATATCATAATCGATGCATGTGGAAAATATTTTACACTGAAGGTTTTGAAAAATGGGTACTTCGATGTGTTAATCAATGTTAAGGTTGTAAGCAATTATAGCACTTCGATTATTACATCGATAAGTTAGTAATAACAGACTGTAATTGATGTGTTAATTGATGCAATAACTGAAATTTAGTTATTTTGTTATAGATGGCTACAACAGTTATTCACACCCAAGTACCTTTAATATAAAAATGATTCTTCATAGTTTTTCTTCTGATTCCAATGTGAAAAAGTTTAATTAAGAGCAAAATGCGATTTTCTCTCTACTTCATTGATTTTTCTGAGATATTATTCAAGATTTTTGGATCAAGATTCATCCAAGATTATTATAGTTTGTTTGAGATATTCATCTTAAACTCTGGTATTGTAAATTCAATCCCTTTCTTATTCGATTTTGTTTATCTGAGATTTCTAGGTATTAGAAATCTGTATAGGTTTAGAAGAGCCTATTGTAATTCTTCTAGGTTAGTAAGAAACCTGTGAATTTCTTGTGTGTTGATTATAAAGACTGGCATTTCAGGAGCCTGTCAATCCTGATAGTTTTATTTTCAATTTGAAAGGTTTTTCGGTTGAGAAAGATCAAGTGGAGTAGACTTGAATTATAGTTTCAATTCAAGTTGAACCACTTTAAAAACTTGTGTCTTCAAATTTCTTCTCCTTCTTACATCTTAATTGCTCTTAGTGATAATTGTTAACCTTCATCATTTTAATATTTTTTGAATATTAGTTTTCTGCATAATCTATTAAAATAACATTGAATTTGATAAAGGTGTATACAACTTCCCCATCCATTTATTTTCGCAAATTAATTTCTTTAGTGGGACTAACACAAAGGTGTATACAAATTCCCCTAAAGGAATAAGGGAAAGATTTATGATTATATATCCTAATCTAGGACCCTCAGTTGGTATCAAAGCTTTGACTCTTGATACAATTGTGTTTTCTTGGAAATTATGGATTCAAATTACTTTTTACTACTTAAATGTCTACCAATGCACAAACCTCCTGGTTTTAATGGGGAATAGACTATATCTATTGGAAGCAGGAGATAAAAGACTTTATTGTGTCTATAGATGTTGGTATGTGGGATTTGGTCGAGGAAGGATATGAAACTCCTAGGACTTTAATCAATGGTGATATACAACTCAAGCCTAAATCATTGTGGACAAAAGATGAAAGAAAAAGATACTTGCTTGCTACTGAAGTTAAATGGATAATTTCTAACTCTATCTCCTAATGAATATGAAAGACTCTCTAATTGTTCCACTACCAATGAAATATGGGATACACTTGAAATACAACATGTAAGTAATCTCAAGTAGAGGCTTCAAAAGTGCATATCCTTGTGTCTGAATATGAAATGTTTAGAATGGAGGAAGGTGAGTCTATTAAAGATTTGATCCCAAGATTCATTGCCATCACTAACCATTTGATGTTGTTAGGCAGAACATTTGATAATGCTGACCTTGTTCACAAGATTCTTAGATCATTGACAAAGGAGTGGCAGCCCAAGGTCACTTCTATCAAGGAGTCTCTGAAGATGGGCATCCCTACCATTTAGGAGCCCTTTGGCAATCTTCAAGAGTATGAGCTAGAATTGCGAAGATATAAAGAGAATGGGGAGGATAAACATAAGAAGACTCTGGCATTAAAGGCTGCAAGTGACTCAGACTTAAGTGTAGGGAGAACACATTAGTTGGGTATCAGAGCTTTGGCTCTTCCAATTTAGTGTTATCTCTTCATTTTCCCATGTTTTAGCTTCAATTTCCCTTCCATTTTTGTGTTGTACATCTATGAATTTTTGGCACATTTTTTTGGTTCAATTGCTTGATCAATTGGTGTCCAAATGTGTTGCAATTGCTTGCTGCAAAATTCTACTATTGTTTTTGATTTGTTGACTGCACTTTAGCTTTGATTTCTGCCCTATTTCTGCATCAATTTTGTGCAGAAAAATTTTCTAATCTTGTTGCACATTAAGTGTTTGATGTTAGCTTTGTTTGAGTTAATTTTTTTCTACTTAATTTGCTTCATTTTAATTTCACTTCCTTGCTAGTTCTAGTGAAAATTTTGCTGAAATTTCTGTTGAATTTTCCTCCTTTTCTTTGTTGCATTCTAAGTGTTTGTTAATTTGTCTTAGTGTCTATTTCCTTTGTTCTTGTGTGTCAACTTCTGTGGGACTGAATTATATAATATTTGGTGTGATTTCAAACCATTTTCTCCCACTATTACATCAAAACTTGCTGCTGCCCCTATTTTTCCCATATTGGCTTATAATTCTCCAGAATTTTTGTTGTTGTCCTAGCATGTTTTTTATTGTGTTTTACACCTTAGACATATTCATTTTGAGAACACATAATTGGAAATTGATTTGTGCCAATTGTGGTTGAATTAAAGTGTTTTTTGGGCTACTAAATTTTTTTTGCAAAGTGCTAAAACACAAAAAAAAAAAAATCTGGACAACATGTCCTTTGGTTGAGAAAAACAAAAGAGAAGTGAAGAAACAAAATTAGGAAGGCAAAAACAAAAGAAAAAAAAGTGTGACAAAGAAAAGAAATAAAAGAAACAAAGAAAAACAAGAAAGAATCAAAGAAAAGAACAAAAGAAAAAGCTACAAAATGAAACATAAGTGTTATCCAACACATAAAAATTTTCTACAACTTTTTAAGCCAAGTCCTAGCCCATCTAGAGAGTTGTTTTGAGTCAATTTCCTTTGTGATTAACTTGAATATGTTTTTGATCGATTGTATGATCATAATACAAGTATAAAAATCAAATTGTGGTGCAATTGCTTGGATTTTCTCCTGTTTTTTCTTGAAACTCGCTAAAATTTTTCTAAAATTCCCCTATTTTGGTCGAAAGTCCACTACATTATCTTGTTCAATTGCTTTTGTGTTTCCTGCTCATTTCTTGCCTCTTTGTTCTTGTTGATTCATGCTACATTTTAATGCCTTGAGTTCTAAGTGATTTTCGATTGCTACTTTTTGTAAATTCCAAGATTTGTCATTTAGTTCTCATAAGGTTCAAAAGGAGAAGACTAGAGTGGTAAAAGGTAAGAGTGTGTGAGCACAATTGAGTGTAAATACCTACTTGTGTGAACAAAATATGAGTGGAGTGATCAAAACACTTGGAAGGAAGTGAATTTGTTAGGTCCATTTTCTCTTAACATTTATTTTACTGAATTTATATCTTGCTTAAAGATGGAAGGTGGAGGATCTTAACTCAATGAAGTAAGCCTTACTCTTAGAGCCATGCAACAACAATTTGAAAGAGTAAACATAAAACTTGATGGGCTTGATGAAAGAATCTCAAAAGAGGAAGATAGAATACATTCTCATGAAATAAGATCTAAAAGAAGTCATGACCAACATGGAAGTAAGGGAGGGGGTTGGAGGGTTGAAAGAGGAGAAGAAGAAGAATTGTCCACATCCCCCTATGAGATCAAATGGAGTGTGAGAAGGAATAGTAATACTTTGGGAAGAAGACATGAGAGACATAGAAGGGAAAGGTTGGACTCCAATCTTCACAACATCAAGATGACCATTCCTTCCTTCCATGGCAAAAGTGATCTAGAAGCCTACCTTGAATGGGAAAAGAAAGTGGAGCTAGTCTTTGACTATCACAACTATTTTGAAGAAAAGCAAGTGAAATTGGTAGCTGTGGAATTCATTGAGTATGCTATCATATGATGGGATCAACTTGTGCAAAGTAGGAAGAGAAATTTGGAAAGCCTTTTGGGAAGAGATAATGACCATAATGAGAAACAAATATGCCTCTTCACATTACTATAGAGAGTTGTACGAAAGGCTTCATGGTCTAACTCAAGGTTCCAAGAGTGTTGAAGACAACCACAAAGAGATGGAAGTTGCAATGATAAGAGCCAATGCCATAGAAGATAGGGAAGCTTCAATGGAATAGTTTCTTCATGGCTTGAATGAAGACATTGCCAACATTGTTATGCTCCAACACTATGTAGAACTTGAAGATATGGTACACATGGCAATGAAGATGGAAAGGCAACTCAAGAGAAAAACTTCTTTCAAGGGTGCACATCAATCAAGCTCTTCTTGGAAGCCCCATTGGGATAAAAGACATGACTCAAGAGACTTCCAAGCCACCAAAGGGAACTTTGCCAAGACTTCCTCCAAGCCAAAGGTGAAGATGCAAAGACAAAGGCAAGATGGAAGTGCCCCGAAGGCAAATAAACATTAAATGCTTTAAATGTTTGGGACATGGACATTATGCTTATGAATGCCCTAACAAAAGGGTTATGACTTTGAAAGCCAATGGTGAAGCTAAATCTGCTAGTGAGTAAGAGAAAGAGAAGAAAAGCTCAAAGTCAAGTAGTGAAGAGAGCATTAACACTTGTGAAGTGGTGATTGAAGCATAGTCACTAGTTGTGAGATGAACTTTGAGTACCCAACTCAAGGGGGGTAACAAAGAGCAAAAAGAGAACATCTTCCATAGTAGATGCCATGTTATGAGAAAAGTGTGCAATGTGATTATTGATAGGGGAAGTTGTGCAAATGTGGCTAGCACAACCTTGGTTGAAAAGTTAGCTTTGCCTACCCTAGCTCAACCCACTCCTCATAAGCTTCAATAGTTGAATGAAAGTGAGGAGATAAAGTATCAAAACAAGTGCTAGTTTCATTTTCTATTAGGAGGTATAAAGATGAAATCTTACGTGATGCTATACCCATGTTGTGCTTGGTAGGCCATGGCAATGTGATAGAAATGTCATACATGATGGCCACCTCAATCAGTATAGCTTCAAGAAGGACAACAAGACCACCAACCTTGTACCCCTCACACCCAAACAAATTCTAGAAGATCAAATAAAGAGAGAAAAGAAAATGAGTGAAGAAAAAGAAAGAAAGAGAGAAGAAAAAGAGAAAATTAGTGAAAAAAAAAGAGTTGAGAGAAAAAGCGAAACAAGTAAAAAGAAGTGGAGTGTGTTTGCAAAGACTAGTGACATTAGGCAAGCCATGTACATGGTTCAACCTATGCTTGGTCTTGCTTACAAAGGAGCTTATTTGAATTTTAACCATGAGACTCATGCTTCTTCTAGTGTTTGTGAGACAATTTTACAAGGCTATGGCAAAGTATTCTCAATGAACATACCCCACAGCTTATTATAATCAAAAAGAGTAAAACAATATACACAACAAGCCAACAAAGTGTTTAAACTGGGTGACTCTAATATTGGTACCAATTTTAATGTTCATAACCACTTTTCCTTTGATGTAGGTTTTGATTTGAGATTAAATCACTTTGAAGAAGGAGGGAGTGATGTGAAAATGGGAGACCAAGCTCAAACTCACCAAGAACGTTTGCATTACCAAGGGACCACTCAAGGGATTAATGAACAAAAAATATTACTACTATTATTTCCTCTCATTCTCTACCTTTTTGAATGTTAATTGAGTTTATTTTAGTGAATTGGCCTTGTTTTGTGATTTGGTCATGATTTGTAGCTTAATTGAATTAATTGCTTAATGTTAAGGTTTTGATACTATGTTAGTTGTTGGGCTATACCTTAAGGTCTAGATATTGGATTACATCAACCATTATATGGTTGGAAAGATAAAAGATATATCTACAACTTTTATGTTGAGGCCAAAGCCAAATTCTACAATTTGGAGTCTCCAAATTGATTGCCAAGTTTCCCTAGAGTTTCTATCCAGATTTGACTTTGTCATAATTTTTGGGCTATTCTTTTGTGTTATTGTATGGACCACTTTTGAGACCTTTTTGGCTTTGTTTTGGGGTTGTTTTCCCTTTTTATTTCCCTTATTTTTTTGGTGAATTAAGATTTTAATTTGTGTTATTCTGTAGGTGTCGATCCCAATAAAGATAGATAGAAATTGCGGAAAGAAAATGGATCTTGGCCTTATCTCGTTGGAGATTTGTATACACTAGAATCAAAATCGAATTCTATTGATTGGATATGTAGAAATGATAACTAGAATTGAATAGGAGATAAAGATGGAGAATTAACAGTAGTAGCAATAAATGTGTAGATAAAAGAAAAGATTTGAACACAGATATTTTGAAGTGGTCCAACATGAATTGAAACCGCAATTCAAGTCTACTCCACTTGATCTTTCTCAACCAAAAGACCTCCGAATTAAAACAGAAAACTATTAGGATTGATAGGCTCCTGAAATGCCAGTCTTTACAACAAAAACACAAGATATTATCAGGTTTCTTGCTAACTTAGAAGATTTACAGTAGGCTCTTCTAAACCTATACAGATTTCTAAACCCTAGAAATCTCAGATAAACAAAATAGAATTAAAGAAAAAAGTTGGAAATACAATACCAACATTTGAGATGAAATTCTCAAACAAACTAGGATAAACTGAAACAAATTTGATCCAAAAGCCTTGTAAAACTTGATGATTGTAAGAGCAGTTTAAGCCTTT
>JANHAO010013942.1:0-15591 GCA_026873985.1 Saraca asoca | reverse complement strand
TAATTATATTAATTAATATATAAAATAATTAATATAATTATTTATATAAAATTTAATATAAAATAATTAATTTTATATAACTAATAAATTTTATATAAATATATATTATTTTATATAATATTATTTTATATATTTAATATATTAATATTAATTTTCAATATTTAATATAATATTATTAAATATTAATATTATTACCACATTAAAATAAATTAATTTTATATTAATATTTACTTTTTTAAGGATAATTTAATCTTTTTATTTATACTGTCTTTCCATTCTTTTAATTTATTCTCACATTAAATAGTGCATATTATTTCAATTATTTTCATGACATACCAAACAAAGTAATAGACTTCTATTTTCCTTTTCATTCCCATTTCCTTTACTCTTTTTATTTTCATTAATATTCATTTCACCCGATCAAACACCACCTGATACTCTTATCAACTTCAATAAACAATAAATGCAAAAGGACAAAATAGAATGTTGAAGCTCTACAACTTACTAGAGTTGGGTAACTTTTAGAAATTTTATATTTCCTTCTTTTCAATTTTAGAGGGAAAAATTGTGCCAAAGAATCAGGCCAACTTTTAGGTCACATGAAAGTCATGTGAGGCACGTTTCACTTTGGAATGTCAGGATTTAATATGCGATGCCAAAGTATTCACACTGTAGGAAAAAAATTCGATTGCGTAGCAAATTTGGATGGAAATTTAATGATAAATATTCAGTTAAAAATGATTTTGAAATACATGTATCAAATTATAAATTTTAAAACCACAGTACCCATTTCAAAAAAAAAATTATAAAGACCCAGAACATATTTTAACCAATTTTGATAGTTTTAAGAGCTAAAGATTTTAACTTAGAAGTGAGTGGGCAGATGATTCTACTTCTCTAGCGAAATTTCCCTTTCCATGAATCTAGATATTGAACTTGTCCCTTTCCCTTTCGTGTGTGTCCGAAATCCTTTTGGTTTCCCTCAAACCTGCTGAGCTTGTGATCTTTAGTCTTAAAACCTCATGTGAGCAAAATCCTCATGCGCCTCAAAATTTCATTCCACAAGAGTAATTCTCACAAAATTTATTCTTTTCAGACATAATTTTTCTGCGTGATATCCAATTGACCCCTATCAATTTGATGACTTCACTTTAAAAATAAATTCATATAACATTATGAGATATGTCCTATATATTTATTATATTTATTTTGAGATGGACACATAAGAAAATGATTCATCTCAATATATATATATATATATATATATATATATATTCTTACTATTATAAAAACCGTAATACTCACCTCATCTAAATACAATACATAACAAGTGTCTTCTAGTTGTTAGAAGATGACAATTAAGAAGAATTTTTAATTTTTTAATTTTATCTTTTTTGTTTCAATTCTAATTATGTATATAACTTCTCTATTTATTTGTTTTAATAATAAATTATTTATAACTAATTTTTAATTTAATTTTTATTAATTTTATTGCTATGTTATTTTAATTTTTAAAATTTTTTGAATTAATAAATAATATTTTGATTCTAATTTTTAATATTTAGATTATTTATTTATTTGAGTAATACAACTTTGGTATTCATTTTAATATTATAAAAATGATTTTCAACTTAAAATTTAGTGGTATTTAAATATCTAATATTAACAATAAAAGTTAAAAATATTTTAATATATCAGTAAGTTACATAATTCAAAATTTAAATAATTTTAATAATATATCATTTAATTTTTAAATTGTAAAACACTATGATAAATGCTCTGTATCCTTATTTTTTATAAAAAATTATCCATTTAAAAAAATTATTTAATAATATTATTTACACTAGAATTTTAGTCAAATTTTATTAATAAATTTCAATTTGAATTATTTATAAGTGTATTAAATTATTTATATATAAGTAAACAATTATATAAATATTTATATAAAAATAAAATACTTATCAATGTACAATTAGTAATAGTTAATTATGAATTGCTAGATAATGTCTATCTAAAAGTTTACACTTTTTAAATTTTCATATTATCTTTAAATATTAAATATTAAATTTGATATTTCAGAATTTCTCTTTTTTAAATTTTGACCATTTTTGAGTATGTATCACAATTTCAATGTAAAATATTTTTGAAACTTTATAAAAAAATATTTATAAAATGCATATTTTTGGAAGATAATATTATGAATACTTAATAATTAAACAATTAAATATTCTGACATAAAATAATTAATTTAATTTTTAAACAAAATTTTATAAATAAATTCTCTTAACTATCAATTTATTAAGAAATTGTTAACGGTGAAATTTGGTTCTGTGTCAAACTTTAGTCAATGGGAAAGATTATTATAGGACATAAACTGTTTCTGGTTGGTAAAGATTGAGAACAAAGGAGGAAAGCAGAGGAAAAGTAGTGAGAACACAGTATTTTTAACATGGTTTGGCTAAAATCGGACAGCATTGGCCCCTATGTCCACGGTAGCATTTTATTTATTTGAGAGGAGTTTTATAGAGTTTTGATATAGCTATTTTCAACTTAGTATACAAGGATCCTTCTCTTCCTATTTATAGAAACTGAGACATTACAAGTATAATTTTGCATGTTGTAAATAAGTTACATCAAATATTAAATGTAAAAGACAATATAAACTCCTATAAATCGGCTTCTGCAAGTTGCTTTCTATGGGTGGATCCCTTGTCTGTGAACTAATGTAAGCTTGTTTGGTGTTCTGTTTTGTTGAGCTTTCATCCAGGTAATGTATTGCATCTCATGAATCGTTTTTGGCTCAGAGACGCTGCTAGCCTTCAGTGAGGTCAAACTCGCACTTGTCGAGGCGAGCTCGAGCAGGACAGTTCGTTTCTTGATGAGCTAGACCTCTAACTTTTTGTTTCGTTGCATCTCGACCTTACAAGTAGTGAGGTGGTGCCTTCTAGGTAACTTTATCGAACTGAACCTCTTTTGCTTGAATTTAGTCTGTTGTTGGGCCTTTGTCAGCCCACTTTGTAGAACTGGATACTACTCATAACATTAAGTCCCCCAACTCTTAGCTCGTTTCACATGCTAGGAGTTAAATAGTTTCACTGGCAAAGAGCCTTACTTATGGATTTTCGTGCAATCAAAATCTTTGGTCAGCTTATTGTTTCATCTGACCCAGGTCATACCTCCTGCTATACATGTGTCATTGTTACAGATGAGTTTGCCTTGTTTTCCCCTAAAGCATTCAATGAAGGTAGTTGGGAGTTCTTCTGGACCCTACGGTAAGACCCAGTTGGTCCATTATTTAAAGCATGGAAAGTTTTTCTTCCTTCTGCCAATGAGTGAACTGATGAGAGCTTCAAACAAGCCTCTCATACCCCCGATAGTCTGTTTATCCAGAGCAACATGGATGGTTTGCTGCATAGGAGGCCTTTTTAGGCAATTCTCCTTCTTCGAGAATGAAGGAAGATCTCATGTAGATATTGGATTATTTCCTCGTAGTGATGCTGTGGGATTAAACCTTTCTAGCTGCTCTGGCTTGTTTTCTTTGAATCTTCTGTACTAGGTAGAGAGTTAGAAAGGAGTTCTGAACTAAGGAGGAAGGCAAGGGAAAGAGTTGAAGAACAAGTGTGCTTGCTGGCCCTTCTGCTGATTGGGGCTCTTCCTCGGAGCGCTAATCTTTCTTCCAGAATGTAATGGCTATAGGTTTCTTCCGATTTGTATTTTGAATCTTGCTATTTAAATTCACCTCATTGAATCTTTTAATGAATGAAAGAATCGTTCTTTATGATTCTTGTATATTATGCTAAATATTCTGCATATTTCATATGATAGTATGAATTTATGTGAATCATAGTAAGATGATATATTTGAATAACCAATCAATAATTCTTCACAGCGAGCAATGAGCTAAGCATCTAGGTGCCTTAGTTGTGAGTGATATATGGGTAGGTTGCATGAAAGCTGCACCTAATTGAGAAGTCGTATGTGAGCTGCGAATCATTACGTGCACAAGAACTGTGAATTATTGGGTCGTATGAGAGATGCAAATTATTGGGTCATATGAGAGCTGCGAGCACTTGATTGCATACACACGATGCCTAAGAAAGTTAGTCGTATATATGATAATAGGTTGCACACATGCGGTGCCTAAGAAAGTTAGTCACATGTGTACTCAAGGTAGTATGTATATAGTGTCTAAGAAAGTTGGTCTTATACATGATTCATAAAGTCGGGTGCATATGATACCTAAGAAAGTTAGTCATGTGCCCATCAAGTATGAGATTGCATACGTATGGTGTTTAAGAAAGTTGGTTATACGCATGATGAGATTACATGTACATGGTGCCTAAGAAAGTTAGTCACATGCACAACGAAGTCATATGCATATGGTGCCTAAGAAAATTAGTCACATACACAATGATGTACCGTGCATATGGTGTCTAAGAAAGTTGGTCATATGCACGGGTGGGAGTCGCATGCATATATTGCCTAAGAAAGTTATTCGTATGCATGATAAGATCATATGCACAAGGTGCCTAAGAAAGTTAATCATGTGCACAACGATATAACGTGCATATGGTGCCTAAGAAAGTTAGTCATATACACGCTTGATTGCATTAGGACAGTGCCATAAAGTAGGTCATTCTAATGCGATAGAGATTTAAATTTGGAACTTAAAAGGATACAGTTGCAAATTGAAACGGGGGAAGCTCGCATCTCCAGGGCAAACTTCTGAATTAACATTTGTTGAGGCTTTGCCCAGACTATATACATCAAAATTTGGGCTGCTTTTACATGCTTCATTACAAAGCTAAAATATGGTTCTGACTATGGCGGACTGCTCTTGTTCGAGATCCCACTTAGGCTAAAAGGGATGCTATTCCACGAGCTGCAGCACGTATTCTCTTAGACGACCCCTCTTGATCAGATCTTTGATCCCATCTCAGAGGGCTTGACAATCAGAAGTGTTGTGCCTGACTTCATTATGGTAAGTACAAAACTAGTTCGTGTTTCTATTCCCGCGAGGAGTCCTTAAAGGAGCGGGGGTCTCGAAGTCTTCTCTATCCCTTTCTATTGTAAAAATCTTATCCAGAGTGTCTGATAGGATGCTATAATGACATGGTGACCTGGAGGCTGAGGTCACTCAGCTCACGCTTTCTTCAGAAGTTTGCTATTGGGGTTGGTCTTTTGACCCTCGTTGTTTCTCTTTTTACTTTGCTCAGAGCGGCTCGCCTTATCCCTCTGATTCTCTAAACCAAATGTCTCTTCCCATCTGATCTGTTTAGCAGCTCGATCATAAAACTTGCCCAATTTTGCCATTGGGGAATTGTATATGCTTTTGTACAATTTGCCATCCTTACAAAGTCCTACCAAGATGGCTGTCAGGATGCCCTCATCAAATGGGCTCCCGACGTTGTCGATCTCACACCTAAATCGGGTGATATAATCTTTCAACGACTCGTGCTTGTGTTGAAAAATTGTAACAAGATGACAGGGGGCGCGAACTACCTCTTTAGCACCCTGTACTGGTTGAGGAATTTTTCTTGACATTCTTCCCAACTATTAATGCTGTGGGCTGGAAGGCTCTTAAATCATGTTCAAGGTGTCTCTTCCAATGTGACCGAGAAGATACAACGTTTAATCATGGGTTATTTGTTCGAAGATCCATCTGGATGTTGAACATATCTAGGTGATTATGCGGATCACTGTCTTCATTGTATAGTGGGATAAACAGAATTTTGAGCTTATAAGGGGGCTCTATCTCAATCTCCTTGAAGAAGGGTGTTTGATCCTCTGAGTGACTTTGATCATCTCGAGCTCGGGGGTGTGCCTCTAACTACTTCACCCTCTGAAGTAACTCTTTTACCAATGAAGTCAATGTTCCAGATCACTAGCTAGAGGCTTGATGGCTCTTATCTTCCTAATTGTGCGGGCGGCGATCAGAAGTGTGCTCTTAATTAGCTCTATCCGAACTTGTAGCTCGCTGCTGCTGGTGAATATTCTTGGGGTACAACAACCTTGGCCTACCTTTACAAACCCTAGGCTTGCGCTTGAGCCAACATCTGCAATGCCTCAGCCATTTTTCTCACTGAACCTTCTAACGCTTCCTGTTATTGGTGCCATATTTGCACTCCGTCAATTTTAGGGACAGTAACGGCAGGTTGGTAGCGAGCTGAAAGGAGTGAACTGTTGGCAACCCTAGAGGTGGAAGAACTAGCCATATGACCCTTAAGCTGGTTATTAGTAGCATCTAGCTTCCTAACGGTGTTTCCCCTGGCCATTACAGCTAAACAAAGAGTGAATGGGAATACAGAAAATCAACCAGAACTCAGATAAGTCCCCACAGACGGCGCCAAAATGTTGATGGTAAAATCTAGTTTTGAGCCAAACTCCAGTCAACGAGAAGGATTCTTATAAGACTCAAACTGTTTCCGATTGGTAAAGATTGAGAATGAAGGAGGAGAGCAGAGGAGAAGCAGTGAGAACACAATATTTTTAACGTAATTCGGCTAAAACCAGACAACATTAGCCACTACATCTACGGTAGCATTTTATTTATTTGAGAAGAGTTTTACAGAGTTTCGATATAGTTGTTTTCAACTTATTCTACAAGGATTCTCCTTTTCTTATTTATAGAAGCTGGGAGGTTATAAGTGTAATTTTACATGTTGTAAATAAATTACATCAAATATTAAATATATAAGACAATATAAACTCCTGCAAATTAACTTCTGCAGGTTGTTTTCTACAGGTGGATCCCTTGTCTATGAACTAACGTAAGCTTGTTTAATGTTCTATCTCGTTGAGTTTTCATCTAGGCAATGCATTGCATCTTGCGAACCGTTTCTGGCTCGGGGACGCTGCTAGCCTTCAGCAAGGTCGAACTCGCACTTGTCGAGGTGAGTTTGAGTGGGGTAGTTCGTTTTTTGATGAGCTAGACCTCTAACTTTTAGTTTCATTGCATCTTGACCTCGTGAGTAGCGAAGTAGTGCCTTCCAAGTAATCTTAACAAACTGGACCTCTTTTGCTTGGACTTAATCTGTTATTGAGCCTTTGTCAATCCACTTTATAAAATCAGATACTATTCATAACAAAAATATTTTTGAAAAGATGAAAAAATTTAAATAATAAATTTAACTAATTTAGAATATTAATATAATAACTTTATCAAATTAAAAGATATACAATATTCCCTCATAATTAATACAAATATAATTATATTAATTATATAATTATCTAATACATAAAAATATGATGATGATTTACCTATGTTTAAATGTATTATAATTTATAATTTAAATTCATATTACAAATTATTATCAAATAAAATTAATTAATATCATACATTGCACAAGGTATTAGTTAGTGTATATATATATATATTTTGTGAACTTTATCTGAATATTTCCTATTTTTAATTAGGTAATGAACCAAAATTGATTAATTTTAATTTTATATTAGAAAAACATGAGAGATTTATAAAAAAAAAAAATCCAAAATTCAGGCCTATAGTATCATTCAGTGCTTTATTTTTATGTCCAATAATTCCTTTCTGAAATATCTCATAATAAAAATAATAATTTGTTGTCTTTTCATATTGTCATTGCCTTTTCTTCAAAATAAAGCCTCTTGCTGTTCAGAAAAGTCGATGGCATGGTCAGTGACTAAAGCTGAGACCTTTCTAACACTTTTAAAGAGGAATTTGTAACAACTGGAAAGGGTCAAAGCTCAACATACCTGTGTCACCTTTCTGTGCAAAATACAATTCATTCCACTTCATACTCCCAACAAAATTACAATTCTCATGCACTTTGGACTTGGAAGCAAACTTTGCAGAATATTCCATAATTATTCAAATCCTAGTCAATAGCATTTTCAACAAGCCCAAAACAAGATATTTCCCCGTACCCTTGTATTGTGTAGAATGGCTATCCCAGTTTACAATGTATTGGGATTGTGGAAACTAGTACAACAGACTTTCGATGCGAAGATTAGGATATCTAGATCCCTCAATTTTCAATTTTATCAATTTCCTTCCATTATAAAAAAAAATTAAAAAAAATGACAGAATAAGACACTATCCTATTCTGAGACCCATAGCTGTTTTAACTGGACCCATCACTTCAATTAAAAAAATTTCTGTCTATGTATCTTCTAAATTCATAACCTCAATTTCTTTAAGATATTGAGGGGATCCAAATTCCAGATTTCAACCATTACAATTAACTCCATGGTGTGTTTGCTATTCCCATGCACACTCTATGTAAATAGAAAAAGAAAAAGATGCATATTTGCCTTCTTCACCATTAATATTCTATCAACAGTATAAGAATATGTGTTGTGCTCAGTATTTCTTATAGAGATCCTCCCACAAATTTCCTTTCAAAAATGAAAAAAAGAAAACTCGCAGAAAATGCTACTCTTGTCATCCAGATTAAACTTACCATAACCGTGCATTACTTCTCAAAAGGAGGTCCTTGAAACTGCTTCTAAATCGCAATGGAGGTAGGTGTAGCTTATACCAAAACAAAATTTTCTTCAACCACATATATCATAGATCAGTCAAAACTCAAAACGATCAATCTTAATTCTGTAAAGTCAGATTCTTTATGATATAATTTATGCATAGGGTCTCCTAACTGCTTAAAGTAATATTTGCCACTTTGGCTTCAAGATCAGCAGTACTAGGGTCACTTAGTCCAGACACAAGCTGTTTCAGTGAATTTCTCAAAACATTGCATGCTTCAAGAAAGACTTCCGATGCTCCATTAAGTCCTTCTACCTCCACCTGCACATAATCAATAATGCCATGGATTTTCTTGATGGCCACCTTTATGACAGGAACCTCTTGTGGGGGATAGATGCAAGCTCCGATCTCATCAATCTCTAGACCAATGTCCTGACACAGCTTCAACAATTTCTCCAGTGAATCTACAAAACTGCTGTTGTCATTTGCCTTTTCCAGCTTTAGCAAAGCTGTGATGGAGCGAATAAGTTCCTTTATGACATTAAGAGTATCAGAGACAACTGCAATTGTTAATTGAGCAACTTTCATTTCTTCAGGTGACAGGTCATTCCCTAGATCACCGTCACTTAAATTTTCTTCAAGTGGCTCAGACTCTGGTTCTGCACAGGCCTCATCTACAGCATCATTTGGATCAGAAGCGGGTTTCAGTTCGTTCATCTCACGAAGCACATCCTTCATTGAAACTGCAACCTGTGTCATTCCTCGCCCTATTGCTGCAATATTCGTTGCTGGAATCTTTTTTAATGCAGAACATGCTTCCCATACAGTACCAACCAACTGAGGAATAGATAGTTTCCGGTCATTGTGGTTAGATCCTGTCAGTGTTCATTAACAGAGAAATCAGGTTCCAATGATCCCAGAGTTGGCAGAAAATTAAAGAACTAATTTTCTGTCAGGTCTTGACCTAGATAGATAGTGGCAGTTTGGGAGATGATACCGGTAAACTCTTTCTGCATCATTATTAGTTCTAAAAGGTAATAACTTTTGATGAGCATCATTCAGTTTCAGTTTTGCTAAATTAACCTTGGGAACAAAGTTCAGTATAGAATCTTTTTATCTTCAGCAATAAATACACCAAGAGCATGTTGAATTCAAGTTCCGGAATTAAGAAATTTAGAATACTAGTTTGGGGTTGGATTGTGACCACACAATATTGGAATGAAGTAGTTGCACCATAGTGCTGGGGTACAGGCATGTGTGTGCACACGGGTCCACGTGTGTGTGTGTGTGTGAGAGAGAGAGAGAGAGCGAGAGAGAGAGAGAGAGAGAGCGGGAAGGACTATTATTGTATAAAGGGAGATCACCATATAAAGAGACAGATTCCTTCATTAACATAAAGCTGGAATCAACAACTGGCCTCACGGATGCATGAATACTGGAAGCCAGAGTAGGCCCTGCACCTACAGTACTTCCATGGGAAAGCAAAAGGAAACCTTGAAGATTGTTGAAGTACGATGCCATAGCATCCTCAATTGCTCTAGCATCTGGCCTTTCTCCAGTCCAAAGCATTCCAACTGCATTGTAAATAGAAGGCATATTTTATTACATAAATATACACCTAAAGGTCTTTAAAAAAACATAGCATGAAAGCAACTACATTAGTAATTTAGTATAAAAATTGTACAATGTAAAAACCAGAAAGATAAAATATCAGAAGGATAAGAAATCCTCCTAAAATAACAAAAATGACACAAGAAATAAATGTGACCAACATCAGCTCAATAGTGATTTCCAATCCCTCTATAAAACCATTAGAGAAACCCAGTAAAAAAGGTATGAGTTGACATCCACAAAAAGCCAAAAAAAAGAAGTGTAGGAAGAGACCGCTGCTGGGAAATTGATATTTCACATGTCTATCAAATTCTTTGATTTTTACATGATCAACATAGACACAGACAACAAATTGATGTCAACAACATGATCTGTTGAGCATGAAGCTGAAATGCATTTTGTCAAGCAAATAGCCTTTTTACAGCTGAACAATTCTAAGAACCCAGCTTAACTATGTACCACTATATTAGAAATTTTAGCTTTGGGGAAACTCTTCCACCATGACTGGTTTCATGATTTGCGTCAATGCATACTAAAAGCTTCAAATGGTTAACTTTGTGCCTCAATTCATATTATTCAAATAAACAGATAGTAGAATACACAATAAGAATAACTCATCAATTCTTTCCCCAATGGAGCAGCTTCCAGCCAGTTGCATGTTACTTTGGAATGTGATGCATGTATCTTTAAAGCTCTATGAGAGCACAAATGCAAGTGGCTTTTAGACAAGGACATGCATGAGACGTAGGCAATAAGAACAGAGGACATTGATGAACAGAAAATCAATGACATGTGCCAAACTCTTAAACACACATCACACATGACAAAATGCATGTTCACAAACACACACACACACACACATCTCATTCAGTCACTAACTCCACATGACCTCTCCAAAATTACCAGTTAGCTAGCAGAACTTATGCATGTAGGACTCAATCAAATGTCCCTTAACAACACATTATTATCCAGTTCCTGAGTCTTACAAGGTCGAAACAGGAATAGTGAAATACCAAGTCAAAACACCTTCCCTTCAGTAAACATATTTTTCCAGGCTTTTTTAAGAATTTATAAATATTCACAAACAAGTCTACCCTCTTCTTTGCCGATAACTTTGTGGTTCATGTTACAGAAAAAATGCATTATCAAGGGTGTATACAGCTGACTAAAACTGCTCACAGATTAAATCTATAACAATTTTCAAATTATAATGAAAAAGCTCTCTGATCCACTCCAACTCGATTCTTCAAAGTGATAGTACACATCCATTCATAACACTAACATATCTGGTAGCCAGAACAGACCATAAGATTATATGCATTAGCATCTTTTATCCTCTCTTGCCCAGCCTCTCAATCATTGTTGTATGCATTAAATCCTATGACACTAAAATGAACTTCAATTTCTCACTGGAAGAGGAATAGAAACTTATCTATGTATCCAAACACAATAAGGGAAAAAAGAACGTTTAGAATACTCAATCAATAAAACACAAAAATTCAGAAAACACATTAGGTTAGTGTAATATGAAACGAGATAAAAAATAAACAATGCAGTTCTAATTGGCAGAAACAATAGGAGAAATCAAATAAAATGGAGGAAGCAAGAAGAATACCAATGGTGGCCTGTTTCGAAACTTGGTCTCCCATCTTCACAACCTCTTCCCAGCTCACTTTCTCCAAAGAAGGGGCTACAGTTTGATCCAAAATCTACATACACAGCCACAGAAACCCCACGTTTTTCACAAACTCCATGATAGTGATTCACATATGAAAAATATATAGAATTGAAATTGATAATACCTGAAGGGTCTCATGGATGGTGCAGAGGTGGGAACCTAGGGTGCGATTCAGGTGTTCTTTCGCTTCTCTTCCCCGCATGCTTCTCAGTCTATAGTTCCAGAATTCAGCGTTCGTACACAGTAGCCACGTCTGTCTTTAGGAAGACAATTTCGGTCACCCGCAGTTAGGGTGGCAACATCGCTTTACATCTGCTTAAAACCTAAATTCTCGAAAAGTACAAACAAGTCCTCTATTACACCTTATTACAGGAAGTACGGCGAAAATGAGCTAGCCGGACTTTAGTCCCCGTAGACCCAAACGGGTCAATAGTAGTCCACACGAATTAAATAATTTAGACTTGTATTTAAATAGATTTATTTTTGTAATACCTAATTTAATTTTAAGATGGATGAAATTGACTTGTGGGTAAATACGTTTATATATAAATATATAAAATTAAAAATAATACTATTTAAAAATGAAAAAGAAATTTTTTGATAGATATATCATATATATCATCATTTTTTTTTATAAAATCATACTATAACTTTATATTTAACTTATTTAATTTATATTAAAATGATTTTATTTATATATTTTAAAAATATTTTTCAAAAAATAAATGGAATGGGGTATATGGATTAGTTGGTACGGGTCACAAATTAAAATCAATTAATCCATTTAGACCCATATTTAAATGAGCCTTTTGTCTTAAAGTTTAACATGTAAAAAATGAATGTAGATATGGATTGATCCATGGACTTTGGGCCTATATTCCTAAGCTAATTATAGGTGTAGTGTGATGATTAATTATAACATAATTAAACATTAATAATTAATTTTAAAATAATTTATTATTGATAAATTAAGTTTGTAAATTAATTCTATTTTTGAAAATATTTTTTTTATAATAATTGATTTTTTATTAATTTATTATTCAACGGCAATTTTGATTTAATAATGATTTTGAAATACTTTACAAAACTTAAATAATACACTAAAAAGAAGTATAAAATCAATTGTGATCTTGTTATTTATGCCATAATTAATTATTAGTATGGGTCATATCAAGCAAGTGCATGGATACATAATTTATTGAGAAAATTAATAATTTCGTTATTGAATTTTAATGAAACTTGTAATTTTGTCCCTTAAATTTAAGGAGTGACATTAGTAGTCCTTGAAAAATACTCTAACAACAAGTTGGATACAAGCTAACCCTTAGTGAGAAAAGGCATTTGTTGTTATCTAAAATCAATATTAATGATAATATTTCATTCGAGTCTTTAACTCAAACCCCAAATTTATAGGTGATTTGGTCTCCCACAATACATATAGCATCATGACGTTCCTTTTTACATTGTTATAGTGTCTAGATGTTTGTGCACCAGTTTCTCTAAATTCTATTGTCACCCTCTTTTGCTGTCTGTTAAACTTCACATATCTATTGAAATGGCAAATAGACACAATTTTTTCATTAGTTGTTTCATAGGACATTGTCATTTTCTCCTTGACCAAAATATGGAACTTACTAAGCTTGTAACATCTCACCGCAATACCCGAGACGCTAGCAACATCTTTCATCCCATCATCCACTAAGAAGAAAAAGAAGAAGAAAGAAAAAGGAGAAAGAAAAAAGGAGCAGGAGGAAGAGGAAGAAGCTTGCCAAAATCTCCATTTTTATACCCAAATTCAATCATTAATTATTTATTTGTTATTATTATTATAAGAACTTGTAGAATAAAATTACAAAAATCTATCTTTATCTTCCATTGTTCTTGTTATGTAGTTATGAACATGAACAACTTCTTTCAATATTTTACTTGATATAGAAAAGATCAATATTTACTTGTTATTGTTATTATTATAAGAAGAAGAAGAAGAAGAAGAAGAAGCCTGCCAAAACCTCCGTTTCTATATCTAAATTCAATCATTAATTAATTATTTGTTGTTATTATTATAAGAACTTGCAAAATCAAATTACAAAAATTTGTCTTTATCTTCCATTATTTTTGTTATGTAGTTATGAACATGAGCAACTTCTTTTAAATTTTTACTTGATACAAAGAAGACAAAGACGGATGGAAAAAAAGGTTGAAGAATTGAAATATAGGTTAGTTGTAAGAAAAATTGCTTAGTTTCAATTTTTTCTAACTTTGCTTTCCTTCAAAACAGTGTCATCTTACTCCCTTTCAAGCTGCTAGCGTCTGGCGTGTAAATTAACATGACAATTTTGCATTTAACATGCCACATAGGCACATTTCATTAGACTATGTGGGGGAGGGAGATAGAGGGACTACTATGTTGTGATGAAGTATTTTTCTAGGATTAATAATGCCACTCCTTAAATTTGAGGGATGCAATTGGCAATAACATTAAAATTCAAGGATAAAATTATTAATTTTCTCTAATTTATTCTTGTTTATATGATATAAAAAAAAATTACTTTTTAGTGTTGAATTATTAAAAAAGACAATAAAGAGAGAGGGTATGAGTTTTTGTTATTACTGTTGGAATAAAACAATGAACACAAAAGAAAACAAAAGTGAGGTTAATAAGGAATATGGACATAAATCTTAATTTTATCTCTCTCAATAATACCAACTAACATAAAACTTCCAAATAAAAGCTATCATGAGTGGCTTTTAATTTAATCAAGATAATTGGCTATAATTTTTTATTATAAGATTTTAGAAGTATAACCAAACATATCTTAAAAATCTAAAATCCATTGTTGGACCTAAAATTGATTATTAAATGTGTTAATCCTTGCACCAAACAAGCATTAAATCATTTTTGTAGGATAAGGCAACATACACCAAAAGGAGATGAATTAGGTGTTTTCAAAATTTTCACAAATTTTTAAATTTTTTTTTAAAGACTCTTGATTTTAGAGAGTCATGAGATGATTTTAATTTAAATAAACCCAAGATAGTTCAATAAAGATGTTTGCACATAAAATATAACAAATTAAAGCACTTGTGCAAAGAAACTCATTCAATTACACATAGGCAATGCATTAAGAAGCACATTTGTAGATAGATATTACTTCTTTAAAACATTCCAATATCTAAGCAACAAGATAAACATTGAAGCTCAATATATCCAACAATTTTCATGAACAAAAATAGAGCATGTCTATTTTTCAAATGTTCAATATCATAGAACCAATAGACCAACAATTTCAATAATATTTCTCAAGCAATTTAAAGTTCACAACCTTAGTTAATCAATATCAATAAAAGTAAGATAATCAACACATTATAAATTGTTAAAATATAAAGAGAGTAGCAAAAGAAGAATCAAACTTAAGATTTATATTGGTTCTCGCTTGAAGATTTGTTTCAAGGTATATATCCACTCTTCAAGCTTCACAAAACTCAGGCTACTTCTCCACCATCCTTTCAAATTTCAACTGGTATTTGAAGAAGCTTTACAATCTCTTTGCTTTTTCTTGAGAAAATTCTTTCTTTATAAGGGATACCTCACCTTCTCAATAAAATCATAAGGGATACCTCACTCTTTACAATTGGATATTGATATAAGAAGAATAACTCAAACAAAATCTCTTAAGCGTGGATAAAACAAATGAAGCACGTAGAATAGAAGATTTTCATAATGAAGAGCTCAAATCGTGATTTTGATGAAATAAGTAGAGATGGTAAACGGACCGGTCCGCGCGGATGCGGGCCTAAACGGGCTTGGTCCGTTTAGGCCCGCATTTATGCGGACCAAGTT
>JANHAO010013941.1:0-15600 GCA_026873985.1 Saraca asoca | reverse complement strand
TAATTAAATTACCATTAAAACGTAATATAATGTATGCAAACAAACAATCATCCCATGATTGGCTTCTAGGGCATACACCAACAATTACAAATCAGAATCTAATAGTGATATATGCTTATTTGTGGGATACCTAAAAATACAAGGGGTTACTACTTTTACATTATGTTAAACAAAAGATCTTTGTCTCAACAAATGCTATCTTTTTAGAAGGGAGTTTACCCTTGAAAAGGCTAATGAGAGTAAAGTAAAACTTGAAGAGGTTTTAGAACCACAAAATAACATAGATCACTTGGTTGAGGATGAGCCTGATCAAGTATCACAAAGGATTGAGATAAGTAATCAAGCTCAAAGTACACATGTAATCTAGAGATCTAGTAGGGAACATCATGAACCTAAAAGATATAGTTTTCTCCTTACACAAGAGAATAATGTAATAATTGTTCAAGAGAATGAACCTACTAGTTACCAGGAAAAAATATCAAATATTGATTCCTTGTAGTGGCAAGAAGCCATGAAATTTGAAATGGATTCAATGTATGAAAACCAAGTGTGGGACTTGGTCATTCCACTTGAAGGAATAAAATCTATTGAGTGTAAGTGGGTCTTTAAGAGAAAGATAGATACAAATAATAAATGTTGACAGTCAATTTTAGTAATCAGTCCATAGCAATTGTATTGGCTTTGAGTGGTTGTTTTACCATATAGAGCAACAATACATATGTCTACGGCTATTTTTGTAGAGTTTTTGCATGTATTTCACTATATCTTTAAGCAATGGCTTTCCCTCCCTATTTATAGAAGCCGGGAGGGTTACAAGTCATAATTTATCATTGTAAAACTATGATTACATCTATATTGAGCATTAAATGCTAGATGTCAAGTGATAAATGCGGGGCAAATCATTGTTGGACTTTGGAGGCTGATTTGCAAGTTAGTAGAGTATTTAGACTATCTGTCAGACATTAGTTGTTCCTAATTATGCCGAGAGGAGCTCGCTGTAGTCTTGGCTAGTTGGTAACTTCGAGCTCGCACTACGTGACCTACTATCTAGCTTCAGTGACCTCGCTTCAAGTTGGGCCACACCTTCTCCTTCCTGACCCAATTCTTTGGGCCTTTGCCAGTCCATTCTGCCTAGCCTAAGAATACCCATAACATCAACCCCTAACTCTTAGTTCGCTCTTTGAGCTAGGAGTTAGTTATGCATTTTTGAAGTAAGGGCCCTCTATCCGTGGCCTATGATGTTGCCAAGTCTCCTGCCCACAATGCTGTTTAGTCAGAGCCTTTACTTATAACCTATTGAATGGTTATGTCAGGCCTCAGTCTTTCACTGTGTATGTTTTACAACTGTTAGCACGATGACTTGGTTTTTCTTTCAGGTCATTCGATTAAAAACATCTCGACATCTTCTAGATTCTTCAAAAAGATCAAATCAGTCTATATAAAGCATGAGAAAATTTTCTTCTTTCATAGAATAGCCTGGTGAGCATCCTTGATAAGCCTTTTACGAGGACGCGAACCTTTAGTGGATTTCTGAAAAGCATGTTCAGTTTGCTATGAGAGTTCCTCTCTAAGGATCTTGGGAAGTTTTGTTATGGGAAGCTTCCGAGGGTGATTCCTCTTTAAGGATCTTAGGAATTTTGCTACCTTCCTCTGTCGCCTCTTCGTCGTTAAGGTAGCTCTTCACTTATGCTCTCTGATCTCTTTGCATGGTGAGACATTCTGGTCGATTCCCCCAATTATCCAGGAGTTGAGGAGTTGAGGAACGAGATCTTAACCTCAGAGGAAGATACAAAAGAGGAGTTAGAACTATTAGGCTTTCTCATGGGTCATGACTTCCGAAAGGATAGTTCCTCCTACTTATTTGTAGTTGTAGGTTTACCTCAATCTTTATGCTTAGAATTATCTTGTATAGACTCACCCTATTGAAAGAGATTTTGTAATGAAGACTGCCCTTTTTCTTGACATTTCGAGTGTGCAACTAGTTGTCATGTGTTGCAGAAAACTACATCCAAGCTTCTTTTACAGATTGGTTTCTATTTGTTATATTTAACCAAATATGGAGTTTAATATTTAATGGATAAAATTAATCCACCCCATCTGGTCACAGACTTAAGCGTTGAAATGATTTAACCAATAGCGAATTTTCAACTCGTAAGAAAAGTGTGAGTAGTCGATGACATGACCTGACGGTGCATACAATGCCTTAGTCAAAACAGGTTTATGAGTCATAAGCTTGAGCTTAAGTGTGATTGTGTATGCAATGGGTGGTTGAGCGCACACACACTAGCACGAGATCGCAACGGGCGATTGGATGCACCCAGACTGGAATGAGCTCGTTGAGGGTGGCTAGCTATGCTTGAACTGGAGGTGAGATGAGCTTATGAGGCTTAGTGTATCATGCCAGGTGTGCCTGAGCTGGAGATCAAATAAGATTGTGAGGCTTAGCTTATCGTGCCAGGTGTGCCCGAGTTGGAGATCCAATAAGCTCGTGAGGCTTAGCACATCGCGCAAGTTGTGCCCTAGCTGGAGATCAAATGTGTTCGTGAGGCTTAGTATATCATGCCAGGTGTACTCGAGCTGGGGATCAAATGAGCTCGTGAGGTTTAGCACATCACGTCAGGTGTGCCTGAGTTGGAGATTGAATAAGCTCATGAGGCTTAGTGCATCGGGCTAGGTGTGCCCGAGCTAGAGATCGAATAAGCTCATGAGGCTTAGCGCATCTCACTAGGTGTGTTCGAATTGGAGATTGAATGAGCTCGTGAGGCTTAGTGCATCGCGCCAGGTGTGCCCGAGCTGGAGATTGAATGAGCTCGTGAAGCTTAGCATATCGCACCAGGTATGCCCGAGTTAGAGATCAAAGGAGTTTGTGAGGCTTAGCACATAGCGCCAAGTGTGCCCAAGTTGGAAATCGAATGAGCACATGAGGCTTAGCGCATCGCGCTAGGTGTGCCCAAGTTGAAGATGGAATGAGCTTGTGAGGCCTAGCATATTGCACTAGGTGTGCTCGAGCTAGAGATCAAATGAGCTTGTGAGACTTAGCGCATCGTGCAAGGTGTGCCCGAGCTGGCAGTAGGCAATTAGGTGCGCCACTGAAGTGAGGTAAGGTGTGCAGTGGGCATTTAAGTGTGCATGCACAGCCGTAAGATCGCATGAGAGCTACGAATTACCAGATTGCGGAGGAGCAACAAGTAATAGATCGCTAAAGAGCCAGGGTCATAGCTCGTCTATTTGTAATTTACAATTTGGTGGGTATCTCAAAATGTTCATTTCACATGTGACTCTTCGATTTCCATGAATAACGCAATGATTACTACCCTTAACGGATGCATCTTGGTTTAAATGCTAACATGTGCTAGTTCGTTGGATCATGGGTTATTTGGAGAGTTTCTACATCTGACGGTTAGCTTGTTTGCAATAAAAGCTAGGGAGACTCTTTCCCTTTCTTCATTTGCTATTTGAAATCTGTCAAGCTCAGACCTTTCCTCTCCTTCCCTCTACAACTGTCCCCTGCTGCTTACCAACTTCAGCCTGATTTCAGTTTTTCAAGTTTGTTAAGCCAAGTCTAGGTTACATGGCACTGCTTCCATCTGCACTTCGGACTTCTTCTTTGTTCGTCAAGGTAAATTTCTATTCCTGGTCTTGTGCTTTTAAATTTTAGTTTTGAGGCCCTTATGGGTGCGTCTATTATTGATGGAAAACTAGAGTGCGAGCCGTATTCTGTTTGCTTACCGGTAGGTATCAGGGTTTCTGGTGGTGGCAGAATTTCCAACTAGCTTTCTAGGTATTACTAGCTTCATAGCCAAAACCCTATTCGCGTCTTTGGGTCTAGGTGACTTGGGGGGTAGCTACCTTTCTTTTAGGTTGGATTGTTTTTATGCTAGTGATCGGTCTATGTTTAGTGGCCTGATTATTTTGTTTTTCTTCTTTCCTTATGTAGATGTCTTAACCACATAGATGCTGCCGCCACCTAATAGCTAGTGAGGACATCGAGTCCAAAGAGAGCGAGAAGACACTTCATATCACTGTGAGTGCAACCTCCCAGAGCAGCGAGGTCGCTAGTGGGTTTGTAGCTCACCTCGGCCAGAGGGGTTTGGAGCTAATTCTCCTTTCAAGCATTATTCATCTAGCATCAAATTTAAAGAATTGGGGGAGATTTCTGAGGTATACTTCTTCCCAAAAGACTACTGCATTATGGTGCCATCTCGCAGTGACCACGCTGCTCATCCTTCCACAAAGTTTGTAGCCATAAGTGTTCATCACCTTAATGTGGGTCTTAGGTTTCTAGTCCCCTATATATAATCGACTTTCTGAATGTGTTGAAGCTCGCCCCTGCTCAATTAACCCTTAACACGTACTCCACTTTAACCTCTTTAGCGCTGGCCCACCTTGAAAACGGTCTCCCTCCTCCCAGTGTTAAAGTTCTTTACTATCTTTGTAGTATCAAGACCATTGGACAACAGGAAGGGGTCTATTACCTTTCACCTTGTCCTTCTAAGTATAAGAAGGTGTTACCTCATGGGGATGCCAGAGGAAAGTCCAATGTGGGTCCTTATAAGACCCATTGATTTTATGTTTCCTACCCATCCTTACGTCATCTACAGAATTTCTCATTTGTTTTGAGTCTGAGTGAGCAAGCTAAGAGGACACAGGCTTTTGCTATCTTTCATTTTGCTTTGAACCTAACCTTTGCTATGTTCTTTGCAGATGGAGCAAGAAAGGAGAGGCCAAAATTGAGCGTGAGGGAGATTAAGGTGCTAGATAAGTTTATTGTCTATGACGATCTGTGAAATGACTCAAAGTTTGATGAGAAGCTTTTACGAGCTCATGGGCTTTCCCCTGCTCTCGATGCCGAGTTTCTTGACCATTCGTGGGACGTCAGGGCTTGCGGAACAAGGGAAGTTGCTCTTGCTGACTTTAATGAGCAAGGTGACATGGGGAAAGTCAACTTAGTCACACCTCCTTCTTCATTGAGGTTGAGGCATACTGTCACTTCTGCTACCACCTATCTTGATCATCTTTCCTACTCTGTAGCTGCTTTAGCTCTTGTTCAGGCTAGCCAAATTTCTTCCCCTACCACTATCCCAACTCCAACTCAAGCTAGTGATCCTTTCACCCTGATGATTGTAGAGGAGACTTTGCTTGCCCCAACCCCTATTTTGCAATTGGGGCTAGCCGAGGTCAAAAGAGCAAGATTGAGGTCTCCAGACCATAGAGAGGAAACTGCATCTGAGCTTTCTTCCAAGAGGCAAAGGACTGACAGGGGAAAAAAGATCACTATTGGTCCGGCGGTAGGGCCCAAGGGCATTCCGGAGCACCTGACCGAAGGCTTGGGACCTAAGACTTTGGCTCTTTATAACGTCGTTAATAGAAATGTGGGCCAAATCTTGGGGGTTCATATAGAGTCCCTAGAGGATGACAGGATATAGGGGAGTGCCTTGGCAGAGATATTGACTAACCACTACCAGATGGTCAATGTCATTTTCTTCTTGTTTTTCCTAATCCTTTGTTTATGTTCTGGTTCCTTACTATTCTTTTTCAGGGGGCATTGGAGGTAATAAAGCTAAGAAATGAAAGCCTAAGTTGGGAGGAGGAGTGAGGTCAGCTCAAGGCCAGCTTGGCAGCGGTGACCAATGAAGCAGCTGAACTGAGGAAGAGGTTAGAGGACACTGGGGCTCAGTTACAGGGTGTCGTTGCTACAAAAAAAAAGGGTTGAAGAATCCTTTACTCGTGAGACAGCTGATTTGGCTTCGACGCTATGCAAGGCTCATGATAAGCTTCAATAAAGGAGAGAGGATGTGGCAGTACTAGCACGAGGGACTAAAAGTTTCCAGAAGCGATCTAAAGCTACTCAGGAAAGGGCAGCTCGTGCTAAGGATAAAGTACTATGAGCTGAAGAGGCAGTCAGACGAGCTGAAGAGACTGCCAAGCAAGTTGAGGAAAGGGCCACACAGGCTGAAGAGGAGATCACCAAAGTGAAAAAGGAAACTTCGATCATAATCGATTGGGCTAGAGAAGTTGCGATTTCTGATACCACCGACAACTTCATGTACACTCTATGGCAAAAGCACCCTGACTTTGATTATTTGTTCTTAGGTAGGGAGATCGAGGCAATCATTTAGGGCTTTGTCAAGGGTGCAGAGGCAACCTCTCCTCCAGGCTCTGAAACTGTTAATGATCCTCCCATTCAGGGCATAGAGCAGGCTGAGGGCGCTCCAGCAATGCAAGAAGTAGCTGAAGAGAGGCCTGGAGAATAAGTGGTAGAAAACTTGCCTACGGCTACTACGAACTCCTCTGCTCCCTAAAATCCTTCTAATCTTCCAACTCCGTCCCATGTAGCACCTTTGTAACTTTGCTTTGTGTTTTCTCGATCTGATTTTATACTTTTTGTAATCGAGACACCTTTATCTTAAATTTTTTATTTGTTGAACATTTTAATGTTTTGTTACTTAATTTGTTGGTGAACTACATAGACTCGAATGAGTCATATTAGATTGTAGCGTGCAAGGTTCGAGCATCTTCACTTCGTGAGACAGTTGGCCAGGCTGTCCTCGTAAAGCATAGTTTTTCTTCGTTGAGCTTAAATATAGTCAATTGTCAATGAAATACATTGAAGAGCACGCTGAACATAATATAAATAGAAAAAGAATTCTTTGATCCTTATTCAATTTGAAACTTTAAAGACTATTACAAATTTACAAGGCCAAATTTACCTTTATTCATAGTATGGCGGGAGAAGCTCAGTGTTCCATGCTCGGGGGAATTCAACTCCTTCGATGTTTGCTAAGCGATATCCCCCACTTCTCAATTTCTCTTTTATTACATATGGGCCTTCCCAACTTGGACCTAATGTCCCTTCACTAGGGTTGCAACCTCCTGGTAGAACAAGGAGTAGGACAAGATTGCTTGCTTTGAAGCTCTGAGCTCGGGCCCATTGATTAAAATGCCTCACGACCTATTGTTGGTAGGTTGTGACCCTAAGACGGGCTACGTCTCTTATTTCTTCAACAAAGTCAAGACTCACAGTGAGCAACTGGCTATTCTCCTCTGGGATGAAAATAGCTCTTCGATGTAAAGTTACTTCAAACTCTGTCAATATCATGGCTTCAGTTCTATAGACCATCGAAAAAGGGGTTTATCCCGTGTTGCTACAAGTGTAGTTCAATAAGCCCATAGCACCTTTGGCAGCTCATCTACCTACACCCCTTTTTTGGCTTCCAATTTTTTCTTTAGGATCTGTTTAATGATTTTGTTCACCGCCTCAACCTGTCCGTTGGTCTGAGGGTGGTCTACCGATAAAAAACTCTTCAAAATCCTGAGGTCATTGCAAAACTCAATGAACTGTTCGCTGGTGAATTGGGTCCCATTATCGATCACTATCTGTTAAGGGATGCCAAACCGAAAAATATGTTATTACAAACAAATTTCTCAATTTGAGAGGAAGAAATTTGGGTCAACTTGTTTGCTTCTGCCCATTTGGTGAAATAGTCTATAGCTACCACTATGTATTTGCAATTTTTGCGACTTGTGATGAGAGGTCCTATTAGATCGATCCCCCATATTGCGAAGGGCCAAAGGCTGATTATTTGTTAAAGGCAGGTTGGAGGAGCTTGAGAAACTTTGGCAAACCTTTGGCACTTATCACATTGCTTAACGAGGTCAATTGCATCCTGTTTCATGGTCGACCAGAGGAAACCTTTCAGAGAACCTTTTGAGTTAGTGACAACCCCCTAATGTGGTTTCCATAGTGTCCAGCATGAATTTCCTCCAGGATGAGGTCATAGTCGGGGCCATTAATGCACCATAGAAGTGGAGCTGAGAAGCCCTTTCTATAAAGCATATCATCGATAATGCAATATCTAGCAGCTTGGGACTGTGTGTGGTGTGCTTCTAATCTGTCTTATGGGTGTTCATCATCTTGTAGGTACTTCAAGATAGGACTCATCTATGAGTCATATGCCACAACGGTTGTCATTACGACATTTTTCTACTCGATGCTCGGAGATGGAAGAGTTTCTACCGGTATTACACTCGAAAAGTCTATGTCCCTTGCTGCAACCAAGTGAGCTAACGCATCTACATGTGTGTTTTAACCTTGAAGGACCTGGCTGATCTCATACCTTCAAAATTTGTTGAGGAACTCTTGAGTCCTTTGTAGGTAGATAGCCATTTTTGGTCCTTTTGCCTGGTATTCCCCTTTTACATGACAAAAGACTAGTTAAGAGTTAATAAAGATCTTCAAATTTTTAGCTCGTACCTTATTTGCCAGATGAAGTCCTGTGAGCAGTGCTTAATATTCTGCTTCATTATTGGTAGCTCAGAATTCAGACCTTAGGGCACAGAGGATTTTATGCCCTTCTGGGCTGATTAAAAGGATCCCTACTCCTGCCTTCTACTCACACAAGGACCTATCTATATAGAGCTCCCACCATGGTCCTTTCGAGCTTTCCACCTCTTCCCTGGCAAGTTCAGTAAATTTTGCTATGAAGTCAGCTAGGGCTTGTCCCTTAATCACCAACCTCGATTTGTAATAGATGTCAAATTAGGTAAGCTCGATTGCCCACTTAAGCAAGTGACTTGAGGCATTTGCCTTCTGGAGAGTCTGTCTTAATGGATGCTGAGTAGGCACCTCAATGGTATGGGCCTGAAAGTAATGTCGCAATTTTCTAGACATGACAACAAGGTAGTAAACAAGCTTCTCTATGGGAGTATATTTTTCCTCCGTATTTAGCAACCTCTTGCACACTTAGTACACTGGGAGTTACACTCCGCTCTCCTCTTGAACAAGGGCTACACTAATGGCATGCTGAGATACTCCCAAGTAAAGAATTAGCTTCTCACCTTCTTGTGGTTTGGACAATAATAGAGCTTG
The DNA here is from genome assembly GCA_026873985.1 of Saraca asoca. Taxonomy (NCBI): domain Eukaryota; kingdom Viridiplantae; phylum Streptophyta; class Magnoliopsida; order Fabales; family Fabaceae; genus Saraca; species Saraca asoca. The sequence goes on along the minus strand of JANHAO010013941.1, from coordinate 6,731 downwards.
GCCTATATACTCCTTTAAGTGCATAAAGGCAGCTTTGCACTCTTGGATCCATTCAAAGTGTCTGGCTTTCCTCGGGATGTCAAAGAATGGTAGACATCTATCCGTTACTTTCGAGATGAATCTGTTAAGTGCCATGACCTGGCCAGTTAGGCTCTGTATGTCTTTGATCCTAGTCAGTGATCTCATGTCGATGAGCACTTTGATTTTCTCCGAGTTTGCCTCTATTCCTTTATCATTGACTATGAACTCGAGAAATTTTTTGGAGGCTACCCCAAACATGCACTTAAGCGGATCCAATTTCAACCTGTATTTCCTTAGGATCTAGAACATTTCATCTAGATCCTTTACATGATTCACAACCTGTCTAGACTTCATAAGCATGTCGTCTATGTAAACCTCCATAGTTTTCCCAATTTGATCTTTGAACATCGTGTTGACCAACCGTTGGTAGGTTCTCCTATGTTTTTGAGCCCGAAGGGCATCACCTTGTAGCAATACAATCCTCGATCTGTGATGAACGAGGTGTGTTCCTCAACTTGAGGCTCCATGGGTATCTGGTTATACCCAGAGTATGCATCCATAAAACTAGGGAGTTGATGCCCGATTGTTACGTCAATGAGTTGGTCCATCCTTGGTAAGGGGAAGCTATCCTTTGGGCAAGCCTTGTTGAGGTCTATGAAGTCGATGCATGTCCTCCACTTTCCATTCTTCTTTTTTACTAAGACAGGGTTAGCTACCCAGCCTGGGTAGTGAGCCTCCTGGATGAATTTGTTTGCCAATAGTCTGTCTACTTCCTCCTTTAGGGTGTCAAAGTGCTCAACGATTAGTGATTTACTTTTCTGACAAACCAGTCAATGGTGAGGATTGACGTTTAACTTATGTGACATAATTTTAGGGTCAATCCCCACCATATGCTCATGATTCCAAGTGAAAACATCCAAGTTTGCTTTAACGAAATTAGCCAGTTGGACCCTTATGTCGAGGAGTAAGTTCTTTTCGAGCTTGAGTCACTTCTCATCATCTGCCTCGTCGACCCTTACCTCTTCAAGCTCTTCAATTGGCCTAATCTCCCTGTCTATTTCTAGGTCATGGGGGTCAGGATTGTGACTGATCCTGACTGAGCTTGGAGCTTGGGGCTCTTCATTAGATACCACATCAACTCTATTACCCTTCTGCTCGAGCTTGACAGCATCCTCATAACATCACTGGGCTATGTACTGCTCACCTCGTACACATCCGACTCCATTTGAGGTTAGGAATCACACTGTTAGTGTCTTGGTTAACATGACCAGATCTAAATCGCTCATCGTTGGTCGTCCCAACACTATGTTGTAAACTGAAAGGCAGTCTATGACTAAGAAGTCAACTAGAATTATGGACTGACGGCCCTTGTCTCCTAGAGTGATAGGAAGTTTGACTTGCCCTACGGTTAATACCTATCCCCAATGAAGCCCAAAAGAGGTTCAGGAGAAGGTTTGAGATCCCTTTGGCACAATCCCATATGTTTAAAACACCTTCTATACATGACATTCACTGAGCTGCCGGTATCCAACATAATCTTTCATACCTCAGTGTTGCTGACCTTGGCTCTAATGACAAAAGCGTCATTATGAGGGGACTGGATTCCTCGTGCGTCATCGTTTACAAAGGTGATGCACTCTGAAGTAGCCTTGGCTTTCTTAGTAGGTCTGTTAGACTTACAACCCACAGATGAGACATGGCTCACATTTCATACATATCATTCACGTGAGCTATGCGAAGCTGCCACAATGTGCGACCCTCTATAAATCATGAAGATGGTTATAACCACTATTGCTTGCTCCTGTTCAGCACTCTGGGAAGGTTGCACTGTCTGTTGTTGAGGTCGCTAACCCGCAGATCGCACCACATAATCTTTTAATTGACCTCGCTTGATCAGGTCTTCAATTACATCTTTGAGCGACCTGTATTTAGAGGTAGTGTGCCCAATGTCATTGTGGTAGGCATAAAACCTATTGGCATCCCTATACTTTGAAAGGGTCAGCAGGGGCCTAGTTGGTCGAAATTCTCCCTGTGCTTTTCTGAGGCATATATCCTCTCCAGAGTATTGGATAGTATATTATAATTATTATGGTAACCTCAAGGTTCAGGTCGCTCTGTCCTAGCTTTCTTAGCAGGTTGGCCACCCACGTCATTGGTCTGGCCCATTCTGCTCTTACTACAATTGTTCCTTCTCCCATCCTGGCCAGAAGCTTAGCTACTGGCTTTGCCCTTCTGTCCAGACTTTTTTCGACCAAAAGTTTCCTCCCATCAGACTTCTTTAGCGGCCGGCTCTAGATTTCCCTCAAGCTTTTCATTAGGAATTTGTATATGCTTTCATACAATTTTCTGTCTCTGCAAAGTCCCGCTGAGATTGCTATTAGAATGCTATCATCGGAGGGACTCTCCACATTATTGACCTCACATTAAAATCTCATTATGTAATCCTTCAATGATTCATCCATTCGTTAGAAAATTGTGGCCAAGTGGCAAGATGGTGTGAGCTGCTTCTTAAAGGCTCTGTATTGGTCAATAAATTTATTCTGGCATTCCTCCCAGCTGTTGATGCTGCAAGCTAGAAGACCTTTGAACCATGCTCATGGCACATTCTTAAAAGTAGTTGAAAAGACTTGGCACTTGACCAGGGGATTTCTAGTTTGAAGGTCCATCTGAATGTTGAAAGCATCCAAATGATCATACAGGTCACTTCTTCTATTATATGGTGGGATGGCCAAAACCTTAAATTGGTGGGGGAGAGGTTTTGTCTTGATCTCCTTGGAAAGTAGGGTTCTCCCCTCATAAGGACCTGATCGATCCTAGGTCAAGGGACATTTCTCTAACCTTTGCACCTTTTGCATGAGTTCTTCAATCATCTGATCTTGAACTTCATATTGTTGATTTTTGCCACTATCATGGCCTACCTTCGAGCCTTCAGTGTGGTGCGAGTTCCCAGGTTGCTAGTTTCCATCGCACTTGTGAGCTTATTGACCCTTCATTTCAGGTTATGAGCTAGAGGAACGATCTGAATTTGCCTGCTAGGCTACTTTTCTGGTCGATTTCTCCCTTCGTTCCAGTACCTCTCCCTGTGGTTATCGGACCACTTCCACGACCAGGGCAGCTTCACCTTATTTTTGTGCTCTTTAAGTATGCACCTGAGCCAATGCCTCAACTACATTGGCAAGCCTCTTGACCATACTTTCGAGCACTTCTTGGCGTTGACGTAGAGCCTGTACACAATCAGCCTCTGGAAAGACGGAGGAAGTACTTGTTAGGATTGGGTTTTCATTCTAGGCATATTTCGTTGTTACCCTTCATGGCCGCTTGGTTGGTTAGCGGTAACATCTGAACTCCTAGTTACTCTTCCTCTTGCCATTGTGGTCAATCAGTGAGTAAACGAGAAAGCAGTTTGGTCCCACTGGTCATGCCAAAATATTAATAGTTAATTTTGATAATCAATTAACCGAGGATTCTGATAACCAAACTGCTATCAAGAGTGCGAGGAAAATAAGAAAATGGCAAGAGATTCAGAGGAAGAGTGGAGAGAACATGGAGAGTTTTATCGTGGTTCAGCTAAAGTCAAGATGACCTCTATGTCCACGGTGATTGTATTAGCTTTGAATGGTTGTTTTACTATACAGAGTAACAATACATATGTCTATGGCCATTTTTGCAGAGTTTCTACATGTATTTCACTATATATTTATGCAATGGCTCTCCCTCCCTATTTATAGAAATCAAGAGGGTTACAAGTTGTAATTTATCATTGTAAAACTATGATTACATTTGCATTGGGCATTAAATGCTAGATGTCAAGTAATAAATGCAGGGCAAATCATTGTCAGACTTTGGAGGGTAATTTGAAAGTTGGTAGAGTATTTAGATTGTCTGTCAGACATTGGTTATTCCCAATTATGCTGAGAGGAGCTTATTGTAGCCTTGGCCGGTTGGTAATTTCAAACTCGTACTATGCAACCTGCTATCTAGCTTTAGTGGCCTCACTTCGAGTTAGGTCACGCCTTCTCCCTCCTAACTTAATTCTTTGGGCCTTTGCCAATCCATTCTACCTAGCCTAAGAATGCCCATAATAGTAAATTATTAACCTACAAGGCTAGGTTAGTGACAAAAGATTATAGACAAGTACAAGTTATTAACTTTGAGGAAATCTTTTTGCTAATGCCATGTTGAAATCCATTAGGATTTTACTTACAATAGTTGTATACCATGACTATGAGATTTAACAAATAGATGTCAAAACAGCTTTTCTTAATAGAAACCTAGAAGAGGATGTATATATGATACAACTTGAAATCTTTGTCTTTAAAAGTAAACCCCACATGGTATGCAAGCTACAAAGGTCTATATATGGACTAAAGCAAGTTTCACGGAGTTAGAACATTCGTTTTGATGAAGTAATCAAATCATTTAACTTGATCAAGAATATTGATAAACTATGTGTATAGAAGAAGGTCAATGGAAATGCAATTGTTTTTTTTTATTACTATATGTAGATGACATATTATTTATAGGAAATGACATTCTTATGTTATAATCTGTCAAGTTATGGATGTCCAAAACATTCTTTATGAAAGATTTGGTAGAAGTAAGGTACATTTTAGGCATAGAGATCTATAAGGATAGAACTAAAAGGTTACTTAGCCTTTTCTAATCAATATAGATAGACAAATTGCTAAAAATGTTTAGCATAGATGGATCTAAGAAAGGGTTCTTACCTATGTTTCATGGTGTTCACTTGTGTAGGAAATAATGTCCTAAGATAGAAGAAGAACAGAAATATATGAATGAGATTTCCTATGCATCGACAATAGGATCAATTATGTAAGCCTCTTATGCACTAAGTGTCACTAGCATATATCAGACCAATCTAGGTGAAATTCATTAGAGTGCAATCAAGACTATCTTTAAGATTTAAGAAGAATAAAGAAGTGTTCTTGATATATGGATGAGACCCTGATTTGAGAATCGGAGGTTACACAGATACAAGTTTTTAGTTAGATTAGGATAATTACAAATCGTAGTCAGGATTTATATTCACTCCTAATAGAGATGTGGTATGTTGAAAAAGTTTCAAGCAAGATACCACAACAAATTCTACAATTGAAACTGAATACCTTGCTACTTCAGAAGTAGCAAAGGAAGTTGTTTGGACAAAAACGTTTATCATTGAACTAGGGGTAGTTTCTAACATTGTTAATCCAATAGAGATATATAGTGATAGCAATGAAACTATAGCATAAGCTAAGGAACCAAAGTCCTATCAAAGATCCAAACATATCATGAGGCATTACTATTTGATCAGAGAAATCATAGAGTGTAATCAAATAAGATTAGAATAGATTCTCATAGACAATAATATAGCTTATCCCCTCACTAATCCTCCATCCCAGTAGAAGCTTGAATTTCATTTAGAGAGAATCAAGATAAGATGCAATGGTGATTGGCTCTAGGTCAAGCGAGAGCTTGTTAGTATAAATGCTCTAGAGGCAATTAGTTATAATGATAAAGAAACTATATATCTTAGCATATTTGATAAACATGATATTTTGGCTTTTTTGTCAATATAGTTTTAATATATATATATATATATTTGTTTTGATATATATATATACACCATATTAGATAAAGTCTTTGAAATATAATTGTGTATAAATTAATTATGATTAGGATTGTAATTATGAGATAATTTATGCATATAATTATACTTCTAAATATCCTTGGTTGTTAAATTATTGAGAAAATAGGATAAATTATTCATGAGTAAACTAGCATATATCATGTCATACTCTTCTAGAAGAACACATTGATCTCATACACTATAGATGTTGATATCTAGACAATTCATATAGGCATATGTTATGAAAATATGACTAGATTGACCCACCATGAAAAACCATATGAAATACTACTATGTGTCAATGGACTTCTTATGTGAAAGGTAATGAAAGTAATCCTTAGACTTAAGATTAACATGGTACGCTATGTATGGAGTTATATACTTTGATATTATTTGAGACTTTCACTCTTAAAGAGTAGGTGCAAATAATAGTTAACTGCACTATGAAATATATGAATGCAGTGATTGATCAAAAAAGAACTCATCATCCTTAATAAGAAGGAAATATATTAAAAAAAGATGTTTTGGTACTTGTGTTATGATCAAAATTACAGGTCTATGTATTAATACATACATAAAAAGAGTTTTATGTATAATTGGTAATGAGATAGCATATAATCATTAGACATGCACCTATAATTAGACGTTTAAATTAAGGTTGACACTTGAACCATACTTTAAGTCTGATTTGAATATCAAAAGATGAAGTGACTGAATTACATGATAACACCTCATTATGAAAGGTTTTCAAAAATCTATTCTTGACATTTAGGTAGTCATGATGCTTTGCTAGAAGCCAATTATGATTTATGAATTTATTTGAACAATTTAGGGAATTGTGCTTGAATTAAAAAGAGTTTTAATTCAATTAAGCTTGTAGAAGCTTGTAAATAGATACATTGCCAATATGATGGAAACCTAATGGGTCACACATAATAAAATCTGTTTGATCCAAAATCAAAGGATAAGTTGGAAATTCTAATAAAGATTACAATTATTTAATAGTAGCAAATTTCCAATGTTGATATTTAAATATTGTAGGAACATTTATATTAACTTTGGAAGTGATCATAAGTAGAGA
>JANHAO010013940.1:0-15592 GCA_026873985.1 Saraca asoca | reverse complement strand
ATTTAATGCATTTAATGCTAACTACAGTTGCGTTACATCAATTAAATGGGAAAAGACACTAAGAGGTCTGTATTCCGGTAATGGGTTGTGAGGCGGGCCTTCTTAGGCCAACAAGTAGGCTTCGTAGCTATCATTGTGTCAGGCAAAAATGCTTTGCTGTCTCAAGTGAGAGCTTCTCGAGGAAGCCGTTTTAGGCTTGCTACAACGAGGGGGCGAGCATGAGGGGAGCAGTCATTGATCTGACATCCCCAGTGGAGTCGCACAATCACTGAGGCGTGGTCTTTCATACCACGATCGAGCGAAGCGGTCGGGACAGGGTTTGGTGCCTGATGCATTCATTGCCGTTTGCCTGGGCTCTCGAAGGCTATTTGCTGAGACGTGAGGACTGGCATTTGGGTCCTCGAGGATTTGGGGACTCGTCCGTACAAGGGCATTTCCGGTGTATAACACATGAGTTACATTTTATTGCAAATGCACTATACATTCTTTGTTTCATCATATGACTATTATAATTAATTTCATACTAATACTATATATAGTCAATTGTTAAATACAATAATATTATATTATAATTACCTGTTCAAGATTTCCTACTTATTATACTCATTTTAGCAAGGTTTATATAAGATGAAATCAAGGAGATAGGAAATATTTCTAAAGGAAGTGAAGTTAGGCTGAAAATGTGAAAATTTCTAAAGATGCAATCAGAATTGCAAGTAGGACCATTGAAGAAATTCAAGTAGAATCACAATTAGAATTGAGGACTTTAAGTGTGAAAGATTCGATTCAACTCGAGGGGAAAAGGTTAAAAAATGCAAGTCTGCTTGCCAAAATGTGCAACTATTTGGGAAATCCAACTACAAACACAATCAAAATCACAATTGGGACTGAAGAACAAGTAGAAAGATTCAATTCAAATCACAAAAATCTAGTTCAAATTTCGATTCAGATCGTAAGAACAAAATTGTTAGGTTTTTGTGAGTATGATCACAAATCTAGTTCAAAAGTTACAATTTGACTTGCAAAAGCAGGAATTCATATGACAACAGAAAAAAAAAAAAAAGAAAGGAGAAGTGACTTGCTATTCCATATTGCCCCATAAGATCTCAACACATCATGTTTTAAGAACTTAAACAAGCTTGAAACTCACCTATTTCAATAGAAAACTAGCCATTAAACCCATTTAGTCTTAACTTTACTACAAAATCACAAGAAAAATCCATTTTGTCAACTTGCATCAATAATCATTAGATCACAAGCTTTAAATACTCTATAATTCACAAAAGTGGTAAGAATTACTTATAGGTGAGCTAGAAACACAAGATCACTACTAATCCTACCAAAAGTCTTCAATACTTGTCATAAACTAAGAGAAGAGCATATGAGCTTCTTAGCTATTTTAAGATTTTTTTCTTTCAACAAATAATTATATACCACTTGATTATGGTTTCATTGTAAAGAAACAAGCTAAATCTATAAGATTCAAGCCCTAAAATTTCAAAAAAGTCATATGGGTTCTTAAAGTGAAAATAACATGAATGATAATTGTAAACTTCAAAAATTTAAATCTCAAGTTATACTTAGTAAATCCATGCGATTTTGATATCAAATTAAAAAGAAAGAAGAGAGGATTCAGCTATAAAAATAAGAGAAATTAATAAGAAGAGATGAAGGACTTACTTAAGGAGAGAGAGTAAGCATTGAGAAAGAAACTAAAACTTGGAGAGGAAGATATGGGTTGCATGATTGCAACCAAGAAAGGCCAAGGAAAAAGAAGAGAGTGTTAGCTGAGGTAGGGTAAAATGGGAAAGAAAAAGTCAAATCTTCAACTTTGACTTTAATTACAATATTCCCCTTTTAACACTTTTCCTTATTTTCTCCACTTTGAGCGCAAAATTAACATACTCACCAAATCGCCAATGGCTATGAAGTCTTATCACAAATTAGTAAAATTAATTACATTTGTAATGACTAAAAATTTTACCCTTGCTATGTACCCATAACCTTAATTTTGTTCTTTTCAAAGTTTTCTAAAATTAAATTCTGACAACACAAATTTAATCTTCTAGATGCCCATAATGGAAACTTTAGTTATCTAAAAAATTTTCAAATTCATATAATCTATTTCTAATATATTTAGACTCTTCATAGCCCCAAATTAGAATTTTGAAATTCTCAAAATTTTCAAATTCACCTTTTTCAAATTTTTCAAGAAAGCCATTTTATTCTCAAAATAAATTTTGAAAAATTTGGGGTATCACATTAGTACTGCTTTTCATCCATAGACTGATGGCCAATTGGAGCAAATGATCGAGATTCTAGAGGACATGCTTCAAACATGGGTAATTAAGTTTGAGGAATGTTGGGAAAAATATTTATCACTTATTGAATTTGCCTATAATAAAATTACTAAGCTAGTATTCAAATGGCACCATTTGAAGCATTGTATGGGAGGAGGTATAAGTCTTCAATTGACTGGTTTGAACCTAATAAGGCAAGGTTGTTAGGTCCAAACCTCATAACAGATGCTATGAAAAAAGTGCAATTGATCCATGATCGAATGAAGGTAGCTCAAAATTGACAAAAGTCATACTTGAATAAAAGAATAAGGGAATTAGAGTTCATAGTTGATGATTAGGTGTTTCTCAAAGTATCCCCTATAAAAAGAGTCATACAATTTAGTAAAAAGAGAAAATTGGCACTGAGATATATTAAACCATTTTGAATTTCCAAACACGTGGGAGCTATGATGAATTAACTTGAATTGCCATTCAACATGCAGGGAATCTATATGGTATTCCACATATCCATGCTGAGGAAATATGTTTCAGATGAATCTCATATCATTAAAGAAGAACTAGGTCAAATAGACATACAATTGAATTATAAAGAGCAACTGACGGCTATTCCTGATCCACAAGTTTGAAAACTAAGATCCAAAGAAGTTTGGATGGTCAAAATAATATGGGGATGACATGATGAATAAAAGGCTAGGTGGGAATTAGAAACTGATATGTGAGAAAAATATGTCGATTATTTGGTAAGAGATGAATATAATAATTATTTAGTAAAGTACTAATTACAACCATTGATTATTCTAATTAAATTACTATCACCATCTAGAATTCAAGGATGAATTCTTTTAAGGGGGAGAATTATTATAGTCTAAATTTTCTAAAGTTAATTTTGACACTAAGTTTGCTTTTCAAGAAAAATCCAAAAAGGTAAATTTGAAATTTTTGAAAATTTTAAAACTATAATTTGGGGCTATGAGGAGTCTAGATATATTATAAATAGATGATATGAATTTTAGAAATTTTTAGATAACTAAAGTTTCCATTATGGATGCCCAGAAAATTAAATTCGTGTTTTTAGAATTTAAATTCTAAAGAATTTTGAAAAGATTGAAATTATAGCTATGGATACCTAGGAGGGTAAAATTATAATTCTAACAAAGTTAATTAATTTAACTAATTCAAGGTAAAATTTCATGACTACCAGTGATCGGTGCGTTCGTTAATTTTGAGCTCAAAGTACAGGAAATAGGAAAAAGTGTTAAAAAGGGAAGTATTTTAAGTGAAGTTAAAATTAAGGATTTTGACTTTCTCTTTTCCCATTTTTCCCCTCACTAGCTGACTTTCTCTTCTTTTCCTTTGGCTTCTTTTGGTTGTTACCCATGCAACCTACTTCTTCTTCAAGTTTGGATTCTTTCTCTCTACACTTACTCTCTCTCTTCAAGTAAGTGACTTATTTCTTCATGTTATTTTCTAAAAATTTTATAGTTGAATCCTCTCTTCTTGCTCTTCGATTTGATATCAAAATCACATGGATTTATTGAGTAAAACTTGAGATCTAAATTTTTGAAGTTTATAGCCACTATTCATATTGTTGTTCCCTATAAGAACCCATGTACTTTTTTTAAAGTTTTAGAGCTTAAATCTTGTATATTTAGCTTGTTTCCCTACGATGAAACCATAATCAAATGGCATATACTTGTTTGATGAAAGAAAAACTTAGAAATAGCTAAGAAACTAATATGCTCTTCTTTTTATTTATGAAGAGTATTGAAGATTTTTTGTGGGATCAGTAGTGATCTTGTGTTTCCAGTTCACAAGTGAGTAATTTTTACCATTCTTGTGAATTATAGAATGTTTATTGCTTGTGATCTATTGATTATTGGTGCAAGTTGCAAAATGGTTTTTCTTTTGTGATTTTGTGATAAAGTTAAGACTAAATGGGTTTAATGACATAATAACTAGTTTTTTTGTTGAAATAGCTGAGTTTAAAGCTTGTTTTAAGCTCTCAAAACATGTTATATTTAGATTCTATGGTATAGTGCTGAATTAGAAGTTACTTCCCCTATTTTTCTGCTGCTGTCATGCAAACCCTGCTTTTACAAGTCAAATTATAGCTTTTAAACTAGATTCATGATATGCTCATAGAAATCTAACCATTTTGTTCTTATGATTTGAATAAAAATTTGAACTAGATTTTTGCAATTTAAAGCAAATCTTCCTACCCTGTTCTTTGATCCCAATCACAATTCTGATCATGTTTGTAATTAGACCTCCCAAATGGTTGCACATTTTGGCAAGTAGACCCATATTTTTAGCCAAGTTTCCTTAAGTCGAATCAAGTCTTTCACACTTGAACTTCTCAATCCTAGTCATGATTCTACTTAAATTTCTTCAATGATCCTACTTGCGACTTTGATTGCATCTTTAGAAATTTCCACATTTTCAACCTAACTTCATTTTTTTCAAAAATATTTCCTATTTGCTTAGTTTAATCTTATATAATCCCTACTAAAATGGGTATAGTAACTAAGAAATCTTAAATAATTAATTATAATATAATATTATTAAATTTAACAATTGGCTATATATATTATTAATATGAGAATTAATTTTAATAGTCATGTGATGAAACACAAAATGTATGGTACATTTGCAATAGAATGTAACTTATATGATTAGAATTGTGACTGATAAAAATATCGCAATATAGTTATTGTGAGTTCCATATTACTTAATGTTGATACTTTTCATGAGATTCATCATGAATGATGATGGAATGTGTTGATGTGAATTTGATGATGTATCTATTATGAAATTAATATCATTAAATACTTAAAAGGTCTTATGAGACTTGAAATATGAATGATGGGTTATAATGGGGAATAATGAACTGGATCCTAGATCTGCATGTTCTAATATAATGAGTGAGATAAAGTTGGCTTGGAGAGATAAGGCTAGGATTATGCAGGATAAGGCTAGACTGGAGTAATAAAGAGATTTATTACACTTATGCATTGTGCTTTTACTTGTTTGCATTTTGAGAAATATTAGAATGTGATATGATGATATTGAATAATGTAATGGAAAAGAATGGCGGCTTAAGACCTTGAGAACTCTAATTCAATATAACATACTTGATACAATGTGATATGAAACCACTTGAAGGTGAATCTCTAAAATCTAATGATAGATGTATGAGATTGAGTATGAGAAATAATTGCTTGAATATGATGTCGATGTTTATATATATATATATATATGTATGGCTTTGGTTGGATGAATTTATAGGTTTGGTATGTATTATCTCATTGACCCCTATACTCACTTTCCTATGGACTGTTATTTTCAAAATCTCAAGACATTGTATTCAATCCTCTTACTGAAAAGTACGCATGAGTAATGGTCCAATGGAAATCACATGAGACACATTCTCCTCCACTATCATGAGTTTGCTTGGAGTTTATGAGATTAAAGTCCATTACATTGTTATTTTGAATTTGGTAGGTTATGAGGTAATCCACAAGGTGGAGATCGTTCCTATGGAGCCGCCTAATGTCCTTCTTATGATGGTTTGACCCATAGTGGTCTACCATCAAACCTTATATGTTGCTAACTTCTTGAAAAACTTGTAAATAGAAGGGCTATAGGGCTTAGTTATATTAACATATGCTTTTGACATGGTGATAAGATATAGGTTGATTTAACTTCTTTTGATTTCCCTATTTTGGAAGGACAGAGTAGTTTCAGAAAGACATTTAGATTATTGGGAGGTTGGAAGATCTTTTTTTTTTTTTTGGAACCTGTAAGCAAATTATGGAGCCATGTATCAAGCCTAACGTGTGCCTATTGGGCAACACTAGTGTAAATTATGAAATATGTTTACTCTCTATGTGCTTGTCCTTTCCCTATAGTTTATTACCTTCGGGTCAACCAATGAGATTCAAGTGAAATATTGGGGAAAATAGAGATGATTATAAATGAAAATAAGTGATAAAAAGTTGGTGATTATCAACCAGAGGGTTAATATTCATGCCAGTTATGACTAGGGTTTCTGGGTTGTGACACTCAAACACTACAAAGGCTTGCTAGAGAGAACTCGATGAAAGATGGGAACATGTGACTAAATTTATAGTTTGAATTGCATTCACACTCATTTTTTATGAGTTGAATATTAGAAAAAAAAGTTTCATTTAAATGCAGGTTTAAACGAACTAATTCATGGGTAGCCCATTTGTTCATAATTTGAAAATATTTTCTTAACAAAATATATACAAATAAATACATTTTAATAAATAAGAAGTGTTAAATAGAATTTTATAAAAACATAATATTATGTTTTCTATACATGTTAAAATATAGTATATTTTAATACTTTTATATTTATTTATTTATTTGAATTTTAAGGGTTTAGGGTTGGACATCTTAAAAGGAGGCTTGTTCAAATGCGGAGCTAAACGGGCCAATCCATGTAAGTACACAATTGATGCGAGCCAATATAGATTAAATCAGGTCAACAAAAGGTATCAATATAGACTAAGTTTAATTGGTTAGTAGGGTATTAGTATAATTTTACTTGATTTGGCACTAATAAACTAATTTAAAACAACTTAACTTGACAAGAGCCTAGGATTGGTAAAGGTTGACTTGCCAAATTAGTGTGTGTTGACATCGAAATTTGATTCGTACTGATGGTCCCAAAATTCGACCAATGGGAAGATGAGTTCTAGGATCCTACACTGCTTCCGAAGTGTACTGGGGGAAAGGGAGAAGAAAGAGTGCAGCACGGTGTTTTTAACGTGGTTTGACTAAATCTGGGTGGCACCGGACCCTACGTCCATGGCAAAGATTTTATTAATGTTGAGAATTGTTTATACAGAGTATTGGCTTATAAAGATGCCAACCTCCTCTCCTCTTCTAACAATACATTTCTATTTATAGAAGAAGGAAGAGTTATATGCCTTAATTACAAGCTACAGTTATGTTACATTGAGATATAAATGGAAAAGATAGTAAAAGACTATAATTCGGCTATTGCAGGAAATAGGTCGCGAAGCGGGCCCCTCTGGTCAGCTGGAGACTGGCATAAATGTTTGTCGTGCGGGGTTGTTTTACTGCATGAGGCACTCATCGTCCTGAGCTGGGATTCTTAGCTCGGGGTTGCTATGAAAGGTTGTTGTAGCGAGCTCGATGCTATGGTAGCGAGGTAACGAGTTCGAGCAAGACGGTCAACTACTTGACGAGCTAATCTTATGATTACATCGTAGCACCGCTGTATGGTAGCGAGCGAGGTGGAGCTTGCTTGGTGTCTTTGGCGAACTTGGCGATCAAGCCTTAGGCCTGTCGCGATCTCTCGAGGTCATTTTTCACCTATAACAGTATGTTATCCCGTTAATCTAATAATATATAATATACAACAAATAATATAAGAGTAACTAATTAATATGTGTGTATATATATTAAAATAATGTTAAATAATTTTTAATGTTTAATAAGTTTATATATTTAATAGTGTCAACGTGTATTACACACATTTATTAAAATAAATGGTTACATTTAATTTTAATAAAATTAAAATTTAAAAGAAAATTCAATAAAAAATAAAAAAAATTAATTTAAATAAATAAATAAATAAATAAAATAAAGTAATTATATATTAAGAAATAAATAAATTAAAATCAGGAAAGGGAAAGGCTTTGGGATTTTCACTAAAAAATTGCCATGTCTTGATTTATTTTTTTACTATTTTAATATTAGTCTTATCTAAAATTAATACTAATAATAAAAATTTATAATTTCATTAAAATTACAGTATAAGTTTTAAAAAATATATTACCAAAGATTGAAGCACATTATTATTATTATTATTATTAGGATGATAATAGTAGTAGTAATAATAGTATTAATGATTATATTTGAGTTTAATTAATTAGTAACATGAAACTAATATTTAAAACGTAACAAGTTGTTTAACCTGCCTAGGATCATTTGGTAAATGTTGATCCTTGACTAGGACTAAAACTGATATTATAGCAACCTGACCTAGTGAAAAGTAGCACAATCGAGGATTGACTAAGGTATAGTTTTTACCCATTGGACTAACTTTATAGGATTAGGTTAGCATGTTTTGACAAGTATAAGGTTAACTCATTTTTCCAATGCTAGCATTGATCTTACACTTGATAGAAGAGATTGTTAACCTTGTTAAGGAGATTGTTAGCATTTTTATATGATTACTTTATCATCTTTCTCTATTTGATTTTGATATTGAAAACAATCTCTAATTTTCTTGTAGATGATATGATTATTCATATTAAATGAGAAATAATTGAAGGTTTTAGTTTTGATTCCATCAAGTCCTTGAATGAGCAAAGAGCTATAATTTAAATGGGGGTAATTTCTTGTACGTTTTTCTAGTTTTATAGTTTAATCCCTTTCTCTTACATATTTTGTAGCAATGATTAATTGTAAATTTAACATTTAAGGAATTTTGCAATACATAAAATGTTAAAAAATCATATGCTTCCCCTAAAAATTTAGGTTAGGCTCTGCCACATTAGAGATAGTGGAAACAAATAAATGGGACATCCTATCTTATTATTATAATTTAAATTCTTACTTTAAGGAGAGAGAGAAACACATAAGCTTGTAAGGGCTCCATTTTTGTGGTCAATGGTATTATTTAACCAACTAATACCAAAAGCTTCTCCTTCCTTTATAATTTAAACTCTCCTTTTGCATTGAAATAAGTCCATCATTTTTTTTATTTACAAAAGACGTTTGAGAGAAAAAAAAATCCTAGAGCAATAATGATATTTTCATCATCTAATTTTATTAAGTAATAAGAATCAAACAAATAAATGGCTTACAAAAGAAGAAAAAAATCACTTTTGTTATACAAAAAAATTGATATATCATATCTTAGAAATAAACCTCCAAAAATCAAGTTTATATATGAGAAGTTAAGCAATAATATTTGAATCTAACAAATAAGTTGAAAAAGTCACAAGCAAATATTGAAAATAAACAAAAAAAAGTTATAACTCAAGGCTAATAAATAAAACACAAAACTTGAGAAACTAAAGAAAGAACAATAGATTGAAGAAATACAATCTCAACCTTAGTAGCAACCATTGATTTACCTTATAATTTTTTGTTTCAAATTATAGTACTTACAATGAAAGAGACATAGAAAAGGAACATGAAACTATAGATTTTTTATGTTAGTTTTTAATGAAGTTTCATAAAGGGCTGCATTTATTCTAGAGGTAATGTAGTTGTTAAACATTATTTGTTTTAAAAACTTTATTTTTGACTAAATAGAGAAATAAATATTTAAGAAATATTTCTAACAAAATATGCTTAACTAAGGCAACTTGTAGGATTTCAAGTTAAAAAAGAAATTAGTGTAATTTTCATAGGTTTCATTCAAAAAGCATCAAAAGGGATCTTCCACAATGCTCAATAAATATGAAGGGTCATGTCACATCCCAAAATTGAGGGGTATGATTAGCATGAATCTTCTTATGGTGACTTGTGAATCCTAAGCAATCCTTTACTAACAATCCTTTTGTAATTTAAAAACATGAAAATAATACAAAAAATATAACTTTTGGGCCTTTTTATCTAAAACTCATGATATGCAAAATTTTTCTAAAAATCACTTTAAATAAATAATTTATGATACTTTGAAATAAATAAATCCTTTTTCTAAAATTTAAATTCATAACTAGGATCTAATGTCTAGCTGGAAGGACATTAACCACTAAAATATGTCAAAGGAACCATGTACCTGATTTCAATCACATATAATCATGAAATATCTCCTAATTGAGATAACTTTCATAAAATTCACTAACTTGAAAATTGTTAATGAATAATGTGAGAATGGCTATTCAGTAAGGAGAAATAATTAACCATCTTTGGGTTAAAAACATTTTAGTTATGCATGTTCATATATTTCACACACACACACACACACATAAATATATATATGTTACTCAAATAGTGCATCCATCTCCAATATTCAGGTAATTGATTTCTTATCTATACTGACAACAATGTAAAACAAATAGACCAGGCTCAAATGAGCTTAGCCACCAATCCATTTGAAACTACAATGAAAAAGCAATCCTACATAGCAAAGTTCAACCCACTTTGTTAACGGGGTTGGGCAGCCTTGCGGACATCCCACATCCACATTTAAGAATAGCAATGCACCAAAAAATGATATGCTCTATCATACAACACAAAACCAATTTACTTAGTTTTCGTACAAAAAAAAAATACCATCAGCCAAAAACACAGTATGATAGATTCGCATAAACTTGCATAAATTCATTCAGTAGTAGACTATATTTAGGCCCGTTAGGTGTATAGTTGTAAAAATTATATAGAAGTGGAATTGTAAATGCAAGATGTGAAAGCTACAAAAAGAAAAAAGAAAAAGAAAAATCTTCAATATAAAGTATAATTTTTTGGGATTACAAAGATGACACTTGCTGGAAATGTAAATCTAATAGTAACTTCTTCACCATTTCAAAGTTAAGAAAGGAAGCTCATACCAATAAAAAGGATTCAAATCTATTGCCAAGCACAAATAGAATTCCTCCAACACCCTTTAGAAATATGATAATGGCAACAAATTATTGAATGTGTATTTTATCATCTCTTATTTATTACTTTAGTCTAATTCCCTACTACCCAACACATCAAAAATGTTTAAGTAATTTCAAAATAATAAACTCTATATGAAAGAAGAGCTAAAGGGTAGAATTTCCATTCACCTGATCAAATTGAATCTTTGGGACCTATAACACATGAGTGTATCTCTAGTATTGGCCTTAGCCTTTGGTCTTAGGCCTAAATCTATTGTCAAGATCATAACGAACTAAAAGAACTAATCAATTAAATCATAGTTAAACATAGAGATGAGATAAAAGAGAATCAAATATGTATTTGATTTGATTATTTTATCTCAAATTCGAGTTTTAGATTGAGAGTGCACTAAGACTTTTCCCAATAAGGTTTTAACTCTGGTCAACAACCTAACTGCATTAGAATTCTAAAACCTTGAATTTTGTTCATCAAGACCTAATCAATCAGTTAGTACACCCTTGGGGACCATGCTAGTAGTCAATTGGTCACCCTTCCAGACTCGTGTTCAAATCCAGTTAGGTTAACCTTAGGGGTGTTACAAATTCTCCTCTTAAAATAATTCATCCTCGAATTATCCCTTTGTGTGCATTCTAGGGTTTTGAGGTTTATTTCTTTCTTATCCTAATTGTATAATTCATTACTACGTTATTAATCCTTTCATCATGCCTTTAATTACTTCCTTAATCCATGTTTCCTTGTCACTAGCTATTCCTTATACACATCCTTATCTCTATGATTAATTTAATCTTTTATCCATTACCTTTGATCCTTTTCATTTACTCTAATTTTGCTTTAATCACTATGACATCTATTACTTCCTTGATTCTCATTCTTCAATTTTAGTTATTTTTTATATCTTTGTGTTGTTACTTAATTGCTCCTCATCCTTGATCCGTGAACATCGTTTCACTTGTTTACTACTTAACTTAATCTATGTGAATTTCTTGGTATATTTCCATGTTCTCCATGTGATTCCTTCTTCTTATTATTACTTAACTCCTTTTCTCTAGTATCATGTATATTGATTTTTAGGTTCTAGACATTCCTTTGCCTATGTTTCCCTTCTTTTTTTCTCATGTGTTAATATCTAATCCTTCATTCTCATGCAAATTCTAGGTAATGTGAATCTATTCTCCTTCTAACATGTTGTGTCCCTTTATCTTTTTCCTATACTTATCATGAAGCATACTAGCTTATACCAGATGCTTGATCATACATACATGGAATAACATTCATATCATTCATGCATATTTTAACTTAGATTACATTCATATCCTTATATTTATTTAACACATCACATTATTTAAGCATAATTTCTTATCAAAATAACCATAAATACCTTTTAAAATACTTACACTAATTGGGTCATACCATGCCTTGTGCAAGTCCCTGAGTGATAAACATTCAAATTCATGAGACAACTAGTACTTGTTAGGCACTTAACACTAGCTAGATCACTGTTATGCCTTAGTAAGTTACTGACTAATAAACATTTAGTCTCACCATTTCATTTTATCTCATATTATCTCATATCTTGTGTTATTCTTTCCTTATCTTAGGTATTCATCATAATATTGAGGTCCCTTTTCATATTGCTAATAAATTTACATTCAGCTCATAATTGAGATTCATAGTTGAAATTTCAAATGCATTAATGAAAATTTCAAGAGTTTAATCATAATTTCATCTTAAGGTGACATCATTATCACGTAAAAAAATAAAGAAAGCAGAAACCAAATATAACACCATTACATGACCCTAGTCATGTACATCATCATTTAAGTAAGAAAATAAAGGCTTTACTAGCTCTACCCTGATTTTATGCTACCTGTTACTATTAGTCCTCTTCCTTTATATAGAAGGTGTCATATAACTGTTCCACCTTACCCTCTAAGGCATTCATCTTCTACTTAATACGGCTCAACCAACAATTGGTACTAGTGTTCATGTTCTACATGAGCATGTATAACTCATCAATTGAGTGCCCCACTTAAGATGTCTCCATTCAATGCCTCATCATACCCATACTGACTTTAAGGGCTCCTAGGATAGGGTTAACTTGCTCCTAAGTGGTTGTTTTATCTAACTCCTTCTCAATCTCATCCACTAATCACTTTATCTACCTAACTCATATCAGTTTAACTTCTAGAACCTAGTCACTATCCATCTATTTATATCTGAAGTTTTGAAACATATTGATAGACATTGGCCTAGGGTAAGTCACATCAAACTGTACTAGGTCACATCTCTATGCATGGAAGATCCTCATGAGGATTGCTTATATAGTAAGGAACCTTGGGATGAACTTTATCCTCCCGCTAACATATGACTTAAGACTATGTGAGAAAAGGTTAAAAGGTTGATTGGCTTAGAAATGTGGGAGCACATGCATGTCAATATAGGTGAGCATGGATTTCTGTCCCTATTATGGAAGGATGGCGTAGATGATAAGGTTATGCAAAGCTTTGAAAATCAATGAAATGTCAAGAATATATGGCTTACCTTCTTCCTCGATGATGTCTCTATTTGTGACCCATCTCAACTGCTATTAGATGTTCAACGATGCATTGGTGTTCCAATTACCTACTTTCTTAACTACTGTTCTCTTATTCGGGATATCCAAACATCTCTTGAAGGGTGGCTCTTAACAGGGGAATTCTCCTCTCGCTTATGAATGAAAGCAAGACTAGTGGGTTGTTTGACACCCTACATAGTTTAGCATAAAAGCATTTGATAAGTTCCTCATGGAAAGCATCATCACGTGCCATGAATAGTAGCCATTTATGAAGCTTCATTGGTTATAGTACTTGATTCATTTGGAAAAATGAGTAGGTACTAAAATTAAGGTACTTGGATTGCAATATATCCTTAGCTCCTATGACTTCTCATAGCTTTATGTTGTGTTCAATTCGAGGAACAATGTGGGATCAAAGTTGATCGTAGCTTGTTTGGCCATTTTGAAAAGGTTTTTGAGGTTTTGGGAGGGAAATTGAGCAGCTCTTAAGAAAAGAGAGATCAAAGATTTGGATAGAACTTTAAAAGAAGCTTGGTGTGAAGTGAGGAAATGAGAATGCAAACCTTATATAGGTTGCCTAGCTCGACTAATTGACCATTCACTAAAGGGCTGGTCGATCGCCTGCTTATTTAACCTGAGGATTAACCATTTTTTTCCTCTTTTTCTTTCCTCATCTTCTTAAACTCATAAATGAATGTCTAACTTTTAATCTCCATTTTTGGGTTCAGGGTATTCTTGTCCTTTTAGTTGGGTTTCATCATTCAAAATCTCCAATTTCATGTCTACTTGCATTACATAAGATCCAATATTCCTTGACTTATCTCCCTCATACAAGGCTATGCTAGTCTTTATTACTTCCTATCTAACCTAGGGTATTTCCATCCTTTATCACTTAGGATTTTTTGTTAACCTCATCATTACTCTTGCTATCCCTTTCTAATTTGCATTTAATAGTGCTTTTGTAATTCTATGATTTTCTTTTTTTGCCCGCTTGTGACAAAAAACGTCATTTCTAAATTATCTAAATATTTATACTCTATTCAACAAATAATATCCTATTTTTTTTACTAATTTCTATTATGTGACTTGACTATTTTTAGTGATCAAATTAGTAGATTCTTTAGAAATAGTGTGTGCTCTCAGGCACATACTACCGTAACTAATACCCACTAACCCTAACATGCCCTGATAGACAAAAAATCATTGCTTTGATACTAACTTGTCATATTCTAAAATTTAGGAGTGTGTTTGACATGAATCACTCTTACGGTGAAAATCTTCTTGTGATTTAAAAACATGACAATAATGTAGATACTATAAATTTTGGGCCATTTTATCTAAAACTCATAATATGCAAGATTTTTTTGAAAATCACTTTAAATAAATAATTTCTGATTCTTTGAAATGAATAAATCCTTTTTCTGAAAATCAAATCCATAACTAGGATCCAATGTCTAGTTGGATAGACACTAACCCCAAAATATGTCAAGGAAATCGCGTACTTGATTTCAATCACATGCAATGATGAAGTATCTCTTAATTAAGACAACTTCCATAAAATCCATTAATTTAAAAAATGTTAATAAATGAAGTGAATAATACTATTCAATGAGCAGAAATAACTAAACTAGCTTTGGGTTGAAAACATTTTGGTTATACATGTTCATATATTTCATAATATATATAAACACAAATGTAAACATAACTATAATTCAAACAGTGCATCCATCTCCAATCATTGGGCAATTAATTTCTTATCTATATGGACTATTTTGAATATCTATTGACTAATATGAATCTTACTAATACTGCTATGATATTATACTCATGAACTTTGTCATATATCTTATCTTATGAAAGTTTTAACATGCTAATAACCTTGTAAGATTTGCAAATAAAATTATACTGTCATTGGTGATTACTAGAAAAATGATGTCTACTAATAATTCATAACATGAAAAACATGTAATTAATTTGTCCCTTTGGATCTTACATGGCATTTTGATCAAGCTTGTCGAGGTCGCCAAATTAGTAATTTAAAAAATCGGATTACTCTACTCTACTTATAGCATAGAGCAACACCGGGTCAAACCCAAAGACCATTTATGGATGTTATCAATCTAAT